>RJWT010000873.1:0-56218 GCA_004365215.1 Cuniculus paca
GCAAATAAATATTTCATACCATAAGAGCAAACAAGTTCATCTAAGATTGGATAAAATGTCCAAGGCCTGAGTCTTGGAATATCCCAATTTTAGAAGTTTGGATAAGATCCAGAGCAAAGATCAAGGAGTATTCCATGAAATGAAATGAACGCATTAATGCCCATTCTGCTTCTGGATTCTCCACTCCATTCTTCTTATCTTTCTGTCTATTCTCACAACACTTTTGATTATTTCACTTCCAAATGGTAAACCCAACTCAAACTGCCATACAAAATGAAGGAAAAACCAGGTATAATCCAAATGATGTCACCTGGATGCAGGTGCTCTCCATTTCTCTGCAGTGTTCTCTTCGGTGGTATGTTCTTTATCCTTGGTTCCAGGTAAAAGGACAAGGCTGTGTTCCCACGACCAGAAGAATGAGTGCTGCTGGGCCCCAAAATCCACAAATGCACACCTCAATCTTCTGCTACTAGCAAACTGGTTTACTCACTTTCCTATGGATACATTATTCACAACCAAATAAGGCTTTTGTTTATATCACTACTATTATTTTTCAGAAAACTTCTACTGATTTGTTCACATCTATTCTTAAAGAATCTATCTTCTACCCATGCCTATCACCATGCACTAAACTAAAGTCAAAATGGATCAGAGATCTAAGTGTTAAAACAGACATGCTAAATCTGCTGGAAGACAAAGTAGGTAGGAACCTTGAAAACATAGGGATAGGCAGAGACTTCATGAACAAAAATCAAACTGCATGGGAAACACTTCACAGAATCAACAAGTGGGATCTCGTCTTATTAAAAAGTTTTTGCACATCAAAAGAAATCTCCAATAGAGTGAAAAGAAAACCCACAAACTGGGAAAAAATCTTAGTCAACTGTCCCTAAGACAAAGAACTTCTATCTAGAACATATAAAGAATTTTTAAAAATTAGGCCCCCAAAATTCAAAGACCCAATCCAAAAATGGGCATGTGAGATGAATGCACACTTCTCAGCTGAAGAAATACAAATGGCAAATAAATGCATGAAAAAATGTTCAGCATCATTGGTCATAAGAGAAATGTAAATCAAAACAGCACTAAGATTCCTTCTCACTCCAGAAAGAATGGCCAGGATCAAGAAAACAACCAATAACAAATGCTGGAGAGGCTGTGGGGAAAAGGGAACTCTTCTGCACTTTTGGTGGGAGTGTAGACTGGTGCAACCACTGTGGAAATCACTGTGAAGATTCCTCAAAAAGCTGGGATTGGAGATCCATCTGACCCAGTTATCCTGCTTCTGGGCATTTTCCTAGAAGAACTGAAAACATCATACCACAATGATATATGTGCACCCATGTTTATAGCAGCACACTTTGTAATAGCCAAATCTTGGAAACAACCCAAATGGCCATCAACTGAGGAATAGATAAAAAAGATGTGGTATTTTTATACAATGGAGGGCTACTTGGCTATAAAGAAGGATCACACTGAACCTTTTATAGGTAAATGGATGTGACTTGAGGCCAAACTCATACGTGAAATAAGTTAAACCCACATGTGTAAACACCATATTCTCTCTCTAGTGTAAGACACTGAAAGAATAAATGAGATCCAAAGTCTTCAAAAAATATTGTGAAAGGGTAAAACACTGCTCAAAGAGGAAAAATAACTCAGGTAGGGAAAAGGAGAAAAGAAAGAAGGGAAAAGGAAAAAAGATATAAATTTGTATATATACACTTAAGATAGCTAAGATGATTGTACCACTAATTCTATTAGTTCTTGGAACAAAACAGTTAACATAGGATTAGATCAATTTTGCATATCTATATCTAGTAATCTGAATAAATCTTTTGAAGATAACTATGCAAAATAACAACCTTTGATAAGTTCTTACCACCTTGTTCTGAAAGCCTATATTATTATTTTGGGGTTTTTTTGTTTGCTTGCTTATTATTGTTGATTTGTCTCTCTTGTTTCTTGTTTTTCTTGCATTTTGTTTTGTTTTGTTTTTCCTTCTTTAAAATAAAATTTAAAAAAAGAATCTATCTTCTAATTTTATGCTGGGAAGTTCGTCCTGTTTCCCAAAGCACCTTAAATTCTTCTTGTCTCAAAGCAGACTTCATTTTCATCCCTTCTCTGGAATGTTATCTTTCCTTCTCTCTTCCTATCCATAAGTTTATCTTCCTTCAACGTACAGATCAAGTTTTTTCCCCCATGATAGTTTTCCAAATTTGAAAGTGTTATCTCTGTCCTCCTATGTACTACTATAACATAAAATTGTATTTTTAAAGATGGTCCAGATGTGTCAAATATATTTCCCTATTTGTACAATCTCCTAAGTAGACTGGAAACTACTTTCTGAAGAGATCCTGTTTCATATTTCTATATTCTTCTCAGAACATGCCTAATGCAAAACACATAGTTTCTACACCAAGTAAGTATTTTTAATGATTGCATGATTAAATTACTACCCTTATTTGTCTCTGCCTATTTGTGTAAGGGATGAACAACAAAAGAAAGACAAAAAATAATGATTTTGGCTTATTATGTGTATTCCTCCTATGAGCAAGTAGTTATCATTTGAGAATGGTTGTAAGTACTTAGTATGCAGTATGTAGAGAGCTTATGCTTTGGTTTTAGACACTATAGAAGGTGCTGAGACACGGTGATGAACAAAATGGACATAATTTCTGTCTTCATAAAGCTCACAAATTTCTTTTTCAATGTTGAATCTTATTACTCCACTTTTAAGATTTAAATCTCTTTGAAATTGATTTTCTTATGTAAAGTGAATCAAATCACATTTTTCATATACATATCGATGAATACTAGTGTCATTTACTGGAAAATACACCTTTATCTTAGTGAGCCCTTTGTAACACATCAAGGGATCACAAATACAAAGAAGGTCCCAGGATTTCTATTTCTTCTGTTGGACTCTACTCACTCTTCAAGTAACACCCTGTTGTCACTCTTACTATAGTTTTATAATAAGGTTTACAACAACAGCACCCAGTTCTTTACAGTGTCATACAGGTCCTCATTTAACATAGCTATGAGCGTGGCCATTTCTATTCCTCTTAGTAGTTCTGACATTTTTTTTATATAGTATGTTGTTGTTAGGTACACACAAATTTCAAATTGTAATATTTTCCTGGTGAAAAGAATAATGTATCCCTAGTAATGCTTTTAACCATAAGGCCTACATTATCTGCTGTTTTGTTTTTATTTGACAGTATGAATTTTTTAATCTTTTACTTTCATTCTTTCTGCAGCCATATGTTACAGGTGGGTCTTACCCAACTAACTGGGATGCTATATATCTTACTTCTATTCTTCTTATGTTTACTGTAGAAATTAAAAATACATTGTCAACTTAGCTTAAGGTCACTTTTTTCCCAGGTAATATCAGGACCTTTTATCCCCTTTCTTAATTTACATACTACTTTTATCTTAATTTCAATCCCACAGAATTTAGCCTATAAAACATTAAAGTTTTGTTTTATACTTTCTTTTTCATCTACATTTACATTTCTCCACATATTGTATTTACAACTTTTTAAAATCCTTCATTCCTTATTTTGTCTTAACTTTTCCATATAGAATCATTTATACCTACAATGTATCAATTAAGATAGTCTTTAGGAAGTAAAATCACTGAAGTAGTAGAAAACTCTTTCTTCTTTATGTGAAAATATTTTGATGATTCCATTAGTCCTAAAGGGTATTTTTCTTGTGCACAGAATTCTAAATTGTCAGTTACAGACTATTCCATTATCTTCTGTCACACTAGTATACAGGAGTATGTAAATACTCTTTCCAAGGTAATTTGTCTTTTTTTTTCTTTATTTCTTTCTGATTGCTTTTAAGATTTCGCTATGTATTTGGTGTTGTTTAGGAAGGGCTTATAAATTTTACCAATTCTGGGAAAATCTCTTTGAATAGTTGCTTTTCCATTCTTTCTTTCCTCTCTTTTTCAAACTACAATTAAACACACTTTAGATCTTCTCATTCAATTCTCCATGCCATTTTATCTCCCTTGCATATTTTCTTCTTGCTTCCCTGGTCAGCATCCTCTATCATTCTGCCTTAACATCAAATTTATTAATCACTTTTGTATTTTGTTAAATATACTGTCTAATTTAGGCCATTGCATTTTTAAATTTTAGTGTTTGGTGGTTTAATTCTAGAAGTCTTGTTTCATCTTTTTCAAATTTGCCAAGCCACTCCTAACTGCTATCCATTTATTGAAGGCATTTACCAGCTTTCCTTTATTTCTATAAACATAATAAGTAAAACTTTTTATTTGAATTTATACTTAACAACACATAAAGAATTTGTGAGACTTTTCTACCAGTTGTTTCCACTATTTCATCATGTTTTGCTTTCTTGTATGCCTTAATCTTTCTGATTATATTGCTCATTCATCCTGGAAAATTATGAAGAAAGTACCTTCTTCCAAAAAAGATTCATATCTGATTCTCCCAGGTATCTAGGGTTAAACTGATATAATACACAGCCATCCACAATATCTGTGAAAAGGTTGGCCACACACTACAACTCCTTTTTCATTTTTGCTTGCAATACCAAGTCAACCTTCCCTGCTCTTCCAGTGGAGTGAGGAAACACAGTTTTTCTTTTGGTTCACCTTTGTCCTGAGAAGTTCCGCCTTTATACAGAAATGTTCTCCTGTCAGACTCTCCTCCTTGGGCAAGCCAGGTACTTGACTTCTAACCTTTTTTTTCTACAAGGCTGAAAAAATCTAAGTCTACATTAGAATCAAAAAATGTTCTCAAGGCAAAAGCAACTTAGATGATCTAGTGCTTTATCTAGCTCTCTAGCTTACCATTGGACCATAGATCTTGGCCTGAAGTTTCTTTATAACTTCTTAACTCTATGTTTTACAGAAATCTAAAATTTTTTAAACCTCAAAAATATATCCTGCTGGGTGTGGTGGTACATACCTGTAAATCTAGCACTGGGGAGGCTGAAGATTGCTGTGTGCTTGAGACCAGCCTGGACCACATAATGAGACCCTGCCTCAAAAAACCAAACCACACCAAAACCAAAACAAACAAACAAACAAAAAACATTTTAACATTTTCAGAGGAACTTTGGTCCAAGTAAACTTAGCCTACCACTATCAGAAATAGAAGTCTATCATTTCTTTTCTTAATTATAATTGATTGAGATAAATTTTCCTGGACAACTCTATAATATTTGCAAGAGGTTCCTCTTGGGAGGTTATGGGGCATGCCCAGATATTTCTAGATGAGCTGTTTCCACAGTTTAAAAGGCTCTTTTCTTTCCTGCCAACACAGAAAAGAAACAGTTTCTAGGAATACAGTGACTCACCTATGTGACTTTATGCAACCTCTCTTCTTTTGCTCTCTGAACCAAACTATATCCAAAAAGCCTTCTTCCACGAACTATACAACCAATTCCTAAAATTGTTGCAAATAAGAGATACAGATTTTTCATGTCAGGATGTATTTTCCATCTTAAAAAATATGGCTTTTCTGGTACTTTCTAAAATCTCCCATTGCTAGGCTCTCTCACCATGTCTGTGCTGCTTCACCTCAACTCCTCCCACCAGTCTTGGACCTGAGTTCATCTACTTGGGATAGACTTTATATATATGTTTAAACCCAAGCATTAAAATTCTCTCTTCTGCTATAAGTAAAGTTTTCAAGGTTTTAATTTTTTTCCATTTTACCTTTTGCTTTTAGATGTTTTCCAGGAAAAAGAGTGAAATGCCTAATGTAGCAATGTTTATGAGTTTAAGTCATCTTGACTCGTCTCTTTTCTTATCAACTTATTACCCAACACATCAGAAAGTCCTGTCAACTCTACCTTCAAAACAGACCCAGAACTTAGCCATTTCTTGCCACCTCCATCTGTCATTGTCTGTCAATTGGTCTGTCATTGTCCAAAAATCAATCCAGAGTCCAATTAGAGATATAGTAGTTGGGGATGTAGGGAGAGAAAAGTGGGTGTCTGCTCACATACCAAAGAGAATTACCCACTCCAGGCTCTCTACAAAGGGGAAAAATGCTGGAGAGCTTTAATTCAAACACAAAACAATCCTCCTCTAATATATACTCACACTGGCAGAGAACATGAATAACCTTCACTAGGATGCCTCTAACTCAAATGCCTTCCGAGTTTTGGCAGGTAAGATAAATGAGTGAAGAGAGAAGAGTGGGAAACATGGCAAAATGTTGGACTCTGTGCTACGTCCAAAAACAGCAGCCCCTATACTACCAAGGAGGAATGTAGGCCCAGTGTTGCTGGGTCTCATGATGGGTCAAGAGAGACCATCAGGAGATGGTGTATTTTAGTGTGAAATATCTCACTTTTTAAATGACAAATAATTTAATTTTTTAAAAACAAAACCATATGTAGCCCAAATAAAACATATCTGCTGACCAAATTTGGCTCAGGGGTATTGGTACATGACTTCTGTTTTATACAGTCAATTCAAAAGTAGGACACAGGTGATTTATCACACTCAAAGGCAATGTTTCCCAGGGGGCTCAATGTGAAGATTTCATTGGCTGGAATAATCAGAACTATCAGTCCCCTTTCATAGCAACTGCCCTATCTTCTCTGCCAATCCTGGTACCATATAAATACCTGCCAACTTTAACCATAAGAGGCAGATGGCTTAGTGGAAAGCAACTGGGCTTGGAATCAAAGGATGTGGTTAAATCCACTGCTACTTCCTAGTATTCTTAAACTTCTCTAAACCTCAGTTTCCTCATCTGCAAAATGAAAACACTAATTCTTATATAGAAGGGTTCTAAAAAATAGAGTAAATATAAGTAATGGGCCTAGAACACAGGGAGGCACAGAATTAATAATACCTACTATTCATAGACTAGGAATTACTCTATCCAAAGAAAGCCATGGTACCAGAAAAATCTAATAATTGCGACACAAAATGTTCATAATAAGCTAATGCCACATACACATCTTTGTGCAATACGGAGAGGGTGAAAATGCATTTAATAAGTGGGATAAGGATGGAAAATACAGCCCCGCAGGGGCCCAGTCTTCCCACCAAGGTAGCTGCTTGTGAACTTAGTCCAGAATGTCTAAGTTGGTAGAAACCAGTACTAATTAAAATTTACAGACATTAATTATCTGATTATTCAAGACTCTCAACTCTTGAAGCCATTTCTATATGCATATTACAACACAATAATGAATCAAGTAAAGACATGCCAATGCCCCAGTGGCCTAAAAAAATTAATCCTGTAGCTCAGGAAGACAGGACTGGGAAAAGAAAGTCCTATTTGCAAAAGTGTAAACTGCAAGGCTGTCTCCACATGGTGCAGGCTGTCAGTGGCTGAAAAAGGGGTTCTCTATCCTCCCCTAGATGCAGGAAAGGAAGCAATTGCCGCCAAGGTGTTTCTTGAACCCCGGAAAGCTCACCTTTCTCGCACCCCAGCCCAGCCTACATTTTCCAGGAGTCTCTCCATGCAGACCCATCAGGTATGAGACAAAAGTTGCACAGGACACTGGACTTAATCCAAACAGCACACCCCTAGAGGATCACAAAACAGAAAAGGGGTTATCCCGAAGGAGCTACAGAAGCTACACTTCCATTAGAAATGACGAGGACCCACTACGAGTGAATCCTAAAACATGTTTTCTCCAGCAGAAAATTATAAATAGACTTTTCTACCCTGGGGGTTTAAAAAGAAAGGAAATCAGCTCTGATCCCCTGTACTTTCTCAGGGAGAAGAGCTGAGCCCCAAACCCCAGATTTGCCTGGGCCTGTTTCTCATGCCCTCATGGATTCTATAATCATGCACGTCCACTATTGGTTTTCCTCTGGGGCAACTCAAGTAGCGGAAAACCATTTACCTCCTTCACTGACAAGCCTCTCCAAGAAGGCAGGTGATCAGTAATTATTTATGCTATTTCTGGGCTTACGAAAAGGGAGGGTCAGGATTGGAGGAGTGATAGAACCTGCCTACCATGCATAAGGAAGGCCCTGGTTTCAACCCCCATCACTACAAATAAAGACAGACAGACAAAGAAAAGGAGGTTCAGAGATGGAGCACAGATAAAGAATACCCAGAAGTTGACTTTTACTGAAAATGTACATTATGTAAACACAGGCTCACCATACTGCTTTTTTTCCAGTTTGTATGCGTTTAAAATTTTCCAAAATACAACGTTGTTAAAGGAGGGAGAAGGCCATACATACAACCTAAAAAGAACTCCCTACTCTGCATCTGGACACAGAACAATCCGGGAAGTGCTCAGGCTGTCAGATCCATAGCCTAGAAGGCCATGTGCTCTAGGAGCAGAGATTGTATCTTCTAAGCACTATACCCAATGTCCTCAACAAAGCAACCTTTGAAAAATTCCCTAGAACTTTTTAAAATTACTCTGGCAGGACCCAGCTTCCCTTCTCGGCCTATAAAATCTTCTGCCTCCACAAATTACCCCTCCAGCCTCCTCCCACTGCAAGGGCCTTTACTTCCTGTTCCAAACTACTATGTTGAGCAATCCAACTACTGAAACAGGGGTGGCAGACAAACGCCCTGTTTCGTCAGTGTGTTTAGTCGGGCTTGCTCCTGGACATCAGATGTAAGGATACTGTTTTCACTTTGAAGAGGTCAAGGAACACTTTATATTTTTTTTTCTTCTGCCTCTTCCCTTAATTTCAATTTGCTCCTAATCAGAATTTTTTTAAATCACATAAAGTGAAGTTTCCCAACTTCGACACTATTAATGTGTTAGGCTACAGTTCTCTGGGGGTGGGAGAGAGCACTGTTCTATGCTTTGTAGGATGGTCAGCAGAATTTCTGGTCTCTACAAGATGCCAGCTGCCACTAGATGCCAACAGTACATATGCCATCCGCAATTGTGACAACCAAACATGTCTCTAAACATTGTCAAATGTCCCTTCGGAGGTAAAAACCTCCCTTGGTTGAAAAGCACTAGCCTAAAAGATATTGGAAAAACAACATCAATATTGTCCCAACCAAAAAAAAAAATGAAATGATATAGTTTATTTCCACATATACTACTAGATAATATTATAACTTATAAATTTATAAATACGAATATTTGAGAAATGTTACATCCCAAGCCAAAAATACATAGAGTGATGAGAAAAATGGACTTAACATTTGTAACTATATCTTCTCTGGCTTTGTGGTTTCCTGTGTTAAATCTTATTTGCTTCCCCCAAATTATGTTTTCCAGTCAATGTAGTCATCAAAACATCTCAACCTCCCCCCACCACCCAGCCCTCCTGGAGCACTACACAATTTGAATCTAAATTGGAAAGAAAAGCTTCCAATAGCTCCCTCAGCACTCACCACGATGTGCACTGGCTCTCCAGCACATATCTAATGGAGCTGGCTGGAGAACAGAATAGAATCTGTTAAAAGAATATTTCCCAACAAAATCAGAGAGAAAGAAAAAAAGCATTACCAATGTGTTCTATCGGTCTCCCTCCAAAACAGTCACACTAGGACCCCTCCCCTGCATACCCATGTGGAAATCACATCTTTTCTCAACTAAAAGTCTCCAGCCCTACAGCACCAACTTGCAGTTCTCCCTCTCAGATATGGAGTTATAAGGATGCTCCGAAGCAGCCTCCACTGCTCTGTCCCCCAACCTCTGCACCTGTGAGACGAGAAAATTATCTAGCTCCCAACTTGGCCAAGAAGAAAATTAAACCAGCCTGGGTCCCCTGGCAACACCCATGGGAAAATACTGCTATTTTTCTCCATTAGGCAGAGGGAGTTTCCCACTCCCTTTAATGGTACACTCCCTTCAGAAGAAAGAAAATCTGTTTTCTGGTCTGCAGAGGCCTACATTAACCACAGTCTATTACAAAGCTTTGAGGGATCTATACATACACAAAACTACATTCCTATTCTATTGGACTTCTCAGCTCTGTCAGTGGCTTTCCCAAACATCCACCCTCTCCTGTACCCAAGCAATGTTGACTCTGATGCTGTGAGCAGGCAGCCACTGGGTGCAAGGGACTCTGTCATCTGAAGTGCACTCTTCCCTCCACCCATCCCATGCCACTGCCTGTCTTAACCTGGGTCACCTCATCATAGATTCTGGACTTGATCCTCTAACTGGTCTCCTGGCTTAGCCTTTCCTCTCTAATCCTCGTTTCACACTAACAACATTTAGCCTTTCAAGAGCACAAGCCAGAACAGCCCAGGATTCATCTGCAATTTCCCATTTCCTATCACTAGGTATAGTCTTCTCTTCTATAATGCACAGATTTGTGAAGCAAACCAAATATTTGCCTATGGAAGTGTCTAAGTAGGAGCAAAATGAACACAAATGCTCACACATGGGGGCGTTTATCCTCTGTACAGATGATGAAGGGAGGAGGAGGATGCTACATTAAATGAACTTTAAAGCTTCTCTCTAGCCCTAACTTGTCATGATTCTGTGAACCCCTCGTCTGCAATTCAGGTGCTGCTATAATCTGAGCCCAAGCCTCCTGCAAAGTGATGCCAAATGAACCCCTATGAGGGCCTCTTACACAACCCTGCCCATGGTTACCCCACTTCTGTAAGATGACTTTTTTTCTGGTTTCCTTCATCTTTTTAATTACAAAAATAACAATGCCAGATACAACAAAATAAAACAAGTCTAAAATGTTCAAGGTGAAGTCTCTCAATCATTGCAATCCCATGGGTAGTCACTGGTAGCAGCAGAATGTATGGCCTTCTAGTCCTTTTCTTAGACACATAATATACACATACCCCACCCATTTGATACTCGATCTTATAGCAGAGGACATTTAATTCTTACATACACTGTGTTATCTCTCCAGGTACCTAGGATGGTAACGCTGGTTAGTTATTCTGCTTCAACAACTGTTAGTCCGCGAATGAAGAAATAGAAGACAAGAAGATAAGGTTTCTTCATCAAAATCACAAATGAGCTGGTGAGAAAGTTAAGACCTAACCTAATGCTGGCTATGACCCTATGAAATACCTGTGGTGCAGAATGTAAAACTGTATGAACAGTAGGTAAAAATAAATACCTGCTGTAAGAATAACCTATAGAGGCAGAAATGCACATTGGTTAAGGACATGAACTCAGATCTCAGTCTACCTAGGTTAGAACCTGGCTGTCATTTGCTTAATTGCGTGGCCTGAATCAAGCAACTGGTACTCTGCAACATGGGATCATAACAGTACTTTTCTTACAGTGCAGTTATGAAAATCAGATAACTTAATATCTGTTAAGTATTCAAAACAGTGCCTGGTACATGCTAAGAAAAATTATCATCACTCTAATACAAACCCCTCAAATATTACCAATATCTTTCTTTTTAAAATATAGACCAGCAAATCAAAACTAAATCTTGTAACTTTAGAACCTTACCCCCCCCCAAAAAAGTCAGTATGGAACATCGACCGATATGATATTAGTCAAAAAACTTAAGTTTGACATGGTGACTGAAGCCATTACTACTGGGAGGCCTGACCTCATAAAGACCTCATAGATCAAAACCACTGTAACACCTACTGCACCAAGGAATTAAAAAGAAAAGAAACTTAGCCTGTAGCAGTAATTATCTAAGTAAAGTGGGTTGCAAATCTGTTAAAGAATTGTTTTCGCCATGACCATATTTCTAGTAAATTGCTGCTTCTGTACTAAAAGTACTGGTGTTGCAGAACTGGCATGCTAATAGAAAGATTATTATAGAAACGCTATTAAAATGAATTAGATATTATTAAAGATTCAACACTACAACAGTGCCTGGTTACAAAGGATTTCAAGCTGTATTGCTTAACAGGCAGATGAAAGTGCTAATTAAACCCACTCTTAGAGGATATCCCTAGGCAGGTCTTAAACTACAGGTGGCAAGAAGTCTTCAGCTTAAACGAGGACGCAGTAATGCCTACCCAGTTGGATACACTCCTACTGGGAAGATGGGGCAGGAACAAGAAGAGTCGATGTTATTCGCCCAGAAGGGCGACCCAGGACATCAGACAGCATCCAAACTTACTGAAACTCAGATTTTCTTAACAGCTTCATCAACATTTCAAATTCCTCCTTTGCTTGAGTGAAGACAGTCAAAGAATCCACCTTAAGCTGGAGACTCTCAATAAACAACACAGTCAGGGAGTGGCAGAAGAAGCTTTGCCATTACTACCAAAGGTTTCTCAAGCAACCCAAACACACTGAATAGCTCTCCTGGCAGCACCTTGGCCAAAAGCATCTCTCTCACCGTAAACACAGCCTGCAGACCTCAGTGGTTCTTAAACAGTTGCTAAAAACATTAACCATGCGTTTCATATCTATTTTGCTTTGCCACCTTGTTAATTAACTAATCAGGAGTGGCAAAGCACCTCACAAATACAAAGTGTCAGAATAATGCTAAGTAAATTCGCCTACCTGGTCTAAATGTCAATGCTAAATTTAAAAGGGCGGGGGAGCAAGAGGCCGAGCTGTCCCCAGATTGCCGCAATCCAGGGTTCGCTAACATAGAAGCGGAGGGACCCGCGTGCCCTGCAGCAGACTTCGGCCCCAGAACAGGGCTCTGGGCAGGACTTCTGGAAGCGAAATCTGGACCACGGCCACCCCAGGGCAAACGCAACGCTGTTCGCAAAGCGCATCCTAGCTGCTCAGCCTCCATCTCCCCGCATCTACCGGATGTCAACAAACCCGCACCACAAAGTGAAACTTTCCCGGCCGCCGCGGTCGCGCGGGGTCTCTGCCCTCTGCCTGAGAGCGCGACTCGGGGACAGGTGTGGGGCCGGGCGGGGTGAGGACCCCAGCCCCCAGTCTCCGCGATTGTGCAATCGGCACCAGAGGGGGTTCAGGGCCAGTTCCCCAAGCTGGGGATGCGAGGCTAGCCGGAGAGCCCGGCTGCAGGCGCGGCGCCTGAGAAGCAGGGGGATGGGGAGGGCTGTCGTCCCGCCCCCCGGGACCGCCCCCGGGGAGCGAGGGGAGCCGCGGCGCTGACACAGCCCGGAGGGGGCGCCCGCGCGGCGGACCGATCCCAATGAGGGGCGCGATGGCTCCGCAGCCACCACCGGCCTTACCTGCGCGCCAGGCCGGGACGCTGGAGGCAGCTAGGGATGCCGGGCGGCGGGTGGCAGGCGGCGACGCTGGCAGCCACCCGGGCCACAGCATGCGAGGAGCCGCGGCAGCGTTGGCGGACGCGGACTGACAGCCCCAGGCCCCGCCTCCCGGGCGCGGGCCCCGCCCCCTCCCGACCGCGCGGCTGGTCCCGCCTCCTCCGCCCACCGCCGGGGTCAAACTGGGTCCACCAGCACGGAGGGAGGGGGTTCTCGCTTCCGATTGGTCGGGGCCATGCTCGCCCCGCCCACTCCCCGCCCCCTCCTTGGACCGGAACTAGCGCATGCGCTGTAGTTTGGCGAACCGTAGTTAAACGCTGAGTGCGGGTGTTTTGGGTCCCCTATCGCTGGTACCCAGGCGTGGTTTATTATCCGCAAAGGCCAGGCGCACTAGATGGCTAGAGGAGCAAGGAATCAGCCTCAGGCTCCTTGTTTACCTGTGAACGAATCTGCGAGAGGAAACCATCCCTGAATGGGCCAGGGTCTAAGCAGAAAAGACCCCAGAACTGTGAACTGCATCAGAAAAACAGCCAGCCAGCAGCGACTTGGCTCAGAGGAATCTAGGGGTGCGTTGTTCACGCGCTGAATCTGTTCCTTGCCCAGCAAGTGTGAAGTGTGTACAGAATATTTAGTAAATGTGAAGTGAGGTTCGTGTCTGTCTGCTATAGGGTTCAGTTAATCAGAGTGAATGACGACGCAGGAGAAAGCTTTTCTCTTTTCCTGCACCTCCCTCTTCCTCTCCATTCCATTTTCCTCCCTCCACTCCTGCACTGGCTCCCTAGCCCAGCCTAGGAACAAGGTCAAGTGACTCCCAACAAAAATCAATGGACACCCAGCAGTTCCACTCTTATGTATATATTCAGAACAATTCGTCTACACAAAAACATGAACACCAATATTCACGACAGCATATACACAGGACAAAAAGTTGAAACAACTGATAGTCCATCAATTCAGGAATGGAAAAGCAAATTATCATTTACCCATGCAATGGAATGGTATTTGTCATAAAAATTAGTCCTAGTGCATGCTGTAACATGGAGGAATCTTGAAAACATGCTAAATGAAAGAAGCCAGTCACAAAACACTACACAGTATACAATTCCATTTATATGAAACGTCCACAATGGACAAATTCATAGACACGGGAAATAAACTAGTGGTTTCTAGTGGTTGGGAGAGGGGGAATGAGGAGTGACTAGTTAATAATTAAACAGAGTTTCTTTGGGGCTACTTTGTGGTTTGGATCTTAAATGTCCTCGAAAGCTCATGCGTTGAAAGCTTGGACTCTGGCTGGTGGTGCTCTTGGGAAGTGGTACAACTTCCAGGTGATAGGGCCTTGTTACAGTTTGTGTCTAGATGTCCCCCACAAAGCCTCATTCAGTCATGGGGGCGGGCTTTTCAGAGGTGGTTGAATCTAGAGTTTGTGACTGACCCCAGTTGGCCCAGTGCTGGGATTAAGGGTGTGAGTGCTACACCTGCCCTAGAGCAAGTAGCCTGTATCCAATACAAAGGACAGATAGAGGTTGTCCTATCTCTCTCCTT
The DNA here is from genome assembly GCA_004365215.1 of Cuniculus paca. NCBI lineage: Eukaryota > Metazoa > Chordata > Mammalia > Rodentia > Cuniculidae > Cuniculus > Cuniculus paca. The sequence goes on from RJWT010000873.1 coordinate 14,622, forward strand.
GCATGTTGCTTTTGCTGTCTTCCACTGCCATGAACTGTTACCACCCTGTCATGTGCCAACCTGCCTTGTAGTCAGTTGACTGTGAACTGAAACCTCTATAAACTGTGAACTAAAAAAACCTTTCCTCCTTTAACTTTAGGAGTTAGATATTTTGTCCCATCAAAGAGAGAACATTAACTAAGAGAGAATTTGGTGCCAAGAGTGGGGCTGTTGCTGTGACATTACTTAGCCATGTGGCTCAAGAGACTTTAGAACTGGCTTAGTCCCACTCCTTTGGATCCCCCTACTTGTACCTTTTGGAATGGAAATGTCTATTGTGTGATTTGAATGTTGGCAGTCTTTAACTTTTTTTTCATTTATACAAGGGCTCACAGATAAGAGTTTGCCTTAAATCTCAGAGAAGACTAGGGACTCAGACTTTTCAGCATTGCTGAAACTGTTAGGACTTTGGCAACTCTTGGAGATGAACTAAATGTCTTTTGCATAATGGGAGGTACATTAGTCTTTGGGGGGCCAGGAGCAGAATGTTATGGTTTGTTCTAGATGCCCCCCCAAACCTCATCAGTCATGGGGGTGGATTTTCCAGAGGTGGATAAATCTACAGTGTGTGATTGATCCCAGTTGGTCTGATGCTTGGATTAAGGGTGTGAGTGCTGCATCTGCCCTATGGCAGGTAACCTGCATACAATATTAGGGACAGAAAGCGACTTATCCTCTCTCTGTCTTTCTTTCTTTGTTGCTTTTGCTCTACCATCAACTACCATGATGCACTGCCTCACCACAGGCCAAAGAAACGGGGCCAAGTGACCACAGCCTGAAATCTCTGAAACCATGTACCTAAACAAACATTTTTTTCCTTTTAAGTTGTTTATCTCAGGTATTTTGTCACAGCAATAGAAAATTATTACAGGAGTGATGAAGGTGTTCTACAATTAGATAGTGGTAATGATTGTACAACTTTGTGAACATACTAAATACTACTGACTTGTACACTATAAAAGAGTGAATTTTATGGTATGTGAATTATATCTTAATTTAAACAAAAAATCAACCAAAAAGAGACTTAATGCCTCTGATGCTCCTCTTTCTCCAGTTATCATGCAGCTAACATGCTGTTTTTATCCAAGATTCTTCCAAGGGCTCTCATTCATTTTTATTTCCTCTTCCTCACCTCCCATTATATGTTAGCTCCCTAGAATGTGGCTTCTTCCAGCATCAGGGCTCAAATCTACTCTTGTGAAACTATTCTGTATCCATGATTCTGCGCATTTCTGGTTCTTCTCCTCTGCACTTTTTTCTGTCTTCTGACCTTCTCTTTCTTGACATACCTGTTTTAAATGTTGATGTCTCTAAAGCTCCTTCCAGAATCCTTCCTAGGTTATAGGACTCATATCTATGAATTCCATTACTGTGTTTTGAGTTCTAACATCCCACCTGCTGCTCCACAGTTTTTGCAAACTTGGCATGTTATAAAGAAGTTGTCATGTCACCTTCTCTCCATGCTTTTCTCTCCAGGAGTGAAATCTGTTAACACATGCTAGGACCTTGTAATCCTCCTTGATTCTGTTCTCTTCCTTCTGCTACAGTCAGTAACCAATTTTTATCTTGGAAGTGGTCTTAAAATCCCACAGTTCTCTACCCATATGAATACAACCTTAGTCTATACTCCTTGCAGCAGTTACTGAGACTGTTTTTACCACTGTTACTTCACAGCTTCAGGGCCCTTGCACTTCCTTGGTTGGATCTAACATTCATGGCATTTAATCCATCTTCATCCTTTAAGGGAGTAAAGTCCCAAACAAAGCTATTTATACTAGACAAATGTTTGCAAAACCAAACTCCTTGGGCACTATTATATATCTATTAAAACTTCCAATACTCTTATAAAAGATGCTCTAGGCCAGTGATAGTGAGCCTTTTAGAGCTTTCAATGATAGAAACCACCCACTGTAGCACACATGCTATAAGTTCACGACCACTGCTGTAGGCTAAAAGGAGACACTGGCCTATAACAATACCAGCCTCATAAAACTAACATGACTTTGGGTACATTAAGCTTTTGAAAAGCATGGATTTTTGCTAAAAAGACAAAATGATGAAATACATAGAATTTGTTCTGCTCTTTCTTTTTATGTGAACACAAGTTAAAAATACCAAAATAAGTTAGACAATGAATCCCCCCAAAAGATCTGGTCACCTGTTTACTTGAAATATTTTTATTTTTATTTTTATTTTTATCTGTAAAGTATTTGTACCAAACTACTCTCGACTGAAACACACATTTATATGAAAAGGAATCTTCCACTGAGAATCTAGTAAGGTATTTGGCAACAATAATGTGCCAAATAAAGTAACTCCTCTGTGATACTTGAAATTCAGATAACTTTATTTAAATTGAAAAACAATTCTTAAAACTGCATTTAGACTCAAGACATTTTTGTTATAAATATCACCAAGAGTATTTCTGAGAAGGTAGAAATATTTCTAAGTTTAAAAGACTAGATTTGACTTTGTACTTCTTTAAACAGTTATAAAGAATGGAGAGGGAAATAAAAGTATTTATTGAAAAATAATGTTTACATATGTACTCAGAGATACAAATTTTGTGACAGAAAAGACTTCAGTATATGCATCTCAGAAGCAGTTCTCAAAGAGCTTAGTTCTATTTTCTTTTTTTTTTGTTTTTTAATTTTGGGTTTTTTTTTAAATAGGCACATGGTTGTAGTACATTATGATTACATTCATCATGGGGAGTTGGTACATGTATATGACATTTCTCAATTCTCTTTTTTAATGCCTAGTTCCCTCTCTCCCCTCTCTACACCTCTTGGATAATATAGATGATAGATTAGATAGATAGATAGCAATAGATAGATAGCAATAGATAGATAGCAATAGATAGATAGACAGATAGATAGATATTGCATCAAAAATATATACATACATCAGGGAAAAAAAAACCTGAATAAGTATTTTAATACTAAAGTTATTTATAAGTTACCTATGGCCTCTAGAATTACAAGAGGTGCTCTAAGTGGTGGCCATTAGCTTCCAGACATTAGTACAGCACATTGCTGCTTGGGTAACCTTGGTCACTGAGACTGCTGCTCATGCACTTTCAATTTCTTCTCTAAGGGTTGGCAGCGTAGTAGGTTTTCTGTGATATGCAGCATCCTCTAGGGTCCCCCATATGAGGGTAACGCCGTCTGGTGAAAAAAACATCATATTAATTTTCTTTTCCTGAAGCGTGTATACATTTTTGGCAGACTGTGTGTGTATGTAATATATGATGATCACATTGCTCATAATGACTTGGCGCCTGTACACAACACTTCACAATCTCCATATTTTTAAAATTAATCCCCTTTTCCCTCCCTTCCCTCTGTCTTTTGGTTCCCTTTCCATATGCCACAGATCTTCCTCACAATTTTCTACAGTCAATTCTTTATTTTGGACTTTATTTGTATATTGTAATTCTCATATAAAAGAAAACATGATATTTAAGTTTGTATATCTGATTTACTTCTATTACATTACAATCTCAAGGTACACCCATTTTCAAGTTTGTTTTTATGGTAAGGTCTACAAATAGCACATTTTCTTTATCCACTCATCTGTCAATGAATATTTAGGCCATTTACATGATTTAGCTATAATGAATTGTGCTGCTATAAACATGGGTATGTATCTATTTCCATAGTGGTTGTACCAGTTTACACTCCTGCCAACAATGAAGAAGGGTTCCTTTTTCCCTACAGCCTCCCCAGAATTTGTTATTATTTATTTTTTGGATGCAGCCTCTCCAGCATTTGTTATTTAATTTCCTGAATATGGCCATTCTTTCGGGTGAGATGTAATCTCAACATTGATTGAATTTGCATTTCTTGAATGCCCAGCAATGTTGAATACTTTTCTCATGCATTTATTAGCCATTTGTACCTCTTCATCTGGGAAATGTCTATTCATTTCAGATACTCATATTTTGACTGGGTCTCTAAATTGGAGGAGTCTAATATTTTTGACTTCTCTATATATTCTAGATTTTAGTCATTTGTCTGATGAGTAGCTGGCAAAAAATTTTTCCCTTATGTGGATTGTCTCTTCATTCTGTTGATGATTTCCCTTGCTGTGCAGAAGCTTTCTAACTAGATATGATCCCATTTGTTGATTCTTGGCATTGTTTCTTGTGCAACTGGTATCTTGTTCAGAACATAATCTTTGCCTATGTCTTCAAGAATCTTACCTCTTTTGTCTTCGAGTAGAGTGTTTCTGTTTTAATATTTAGATCTTTCCTCCATTTTTATTTTAGTATAGTGTATGATGAGAGACAGGGGTCTAGGTTCAGTTTTCTCCATGTGTATAGCCAGTTTTCCCAGCATCACTTGTTAAAGAGGTTATCTTTCCTCTAGCAAAAGTATTTGCCCCCTTTGTCAAAGACAAGATAGCTGAGTTTGCCTGGAGATGTTTCCGCATCATCTGTCCTGTTACATTGGTCTACAAATCTGTTCTATTTTGTTCATTTTGGTTTTTCCCCAATACCATGCATTTTTTATCTTTGTAGCTTAGTAGTATAACTTGACATCTGGGATTGTAATGCCTTTTGATTTTCCCTTGTAGCCCAAAATTGCTTTTGCTATTCTAAGTCTCTTCTGGTTCCATATGGATTATAGGTTTGTTTTCTCTAGTTCTGTGAAGAGTGCTACTGGTATTTTGATTCGAATTGCCTATCCAGGAACAGGAAATATCTTTCCACTTTCTGATATCCTCTTCGATCTCCTTCTTCAGAGTACTGTAGTTTTCGTCATAGAGGTCTTTTACTTCCTTGGTTATGTTGAATCCTGAGTATTTCATTTTATTTGACACTATTTGGAAAAGTATTGTTTCCTCAATTTCTCTTTCAGTGAGTTTATTATTGGTATACAGAAGCACTCCTGATTTTTTAGTATTGACTTTATCTTACTATGCTACTGAATTTGGTTATTCATTCTAAGAGTCTTGTGGTGGAGTGTTTGGGGTCTTCCATGTAGAAGATCATGTCGCCTGCAAATAATAACAATTTAATTTCTTCCTATTCTATAAATGTCCACTTTATTTCTTTCTCATGCCAGATTGCTCTGGCTAAAATTTAGAGATACTATATTAAACAGGAGAGGGAATGGCAGATACGTTTGTCTTGTTCCTAATTTTAAAGGAAAAACTTTCAGCTTCTCTCCATTTAATACAATGTTGGCCATTGGTTTATCATAGATTGTATAATGGCTGATTGATTGTGTCTGCTTGAGAAGTTTAGAAGCTTAACTAAGTTGGCTCAGCAATTCTACATCCTAGGGTGCAGAGGACCCACTCTAGAGTGGCTCATCACTGGATGGTGTAAAGGGGGAACAAGGAAGGACAGATTTGCTTGTTCTTCAGAGGAGCTCCATCTTCACCTTCAGCTGGACATCATCTCCTGGCTTCTAGCAAGACTCTTTAGCTTCTGTCTTAGATGCTGTGGTCATCTGGCATAGGCTCTTTAGCCTTCTATCGCAGACCCACTGGACTCCTGACACAGGCTTGCGTGGGACACTGCCATGAACTCCATACCTCAGGCTGAAACCTTCCATCGCCTGTGTGCAAACACCCTCTGCACTCTTCCTCATTACAATGGCTGACCATCATAAGCCAATCTTGTCATTTCTTAGACATTTGAATATCTTGTGTTATAGCTGTTTCCCTAACAAAACACTGGCTGATACAGCTGGTTTTTATCAGAATGGGATAAGACTTTCTATACCTGTTTTCTTTAGGGTTTTTATGATGAATAGATGGTAGATTTTGTCAAATGCTTTCTGTGCATCTATTGAGAAATATTAAGTGATTTTTGCCCTTGCTTCTGTTTACATTCATTGTACCACATTTATTGATTTGTGTAGGTTAAACTATCCCTATCCCTTGGTTGAAAGCTATTTGGTCATAGAATATGATATTTTTGATGATCTGCTGCATTCTGTTTGCCAGTATCTTGATGAGGATTTTTGCATCTATGTTCATCTAAAAAGATACTGGCCTGGAGTTCTTTGTCGGTTGGGTCCTTTTCTGGTTTTGGAATTAGGGTGATGGTTGCTTCTAGGAATGAGTTTGGGAGTACTGCTTACCTCTCAATTTCATTAAAGAGCTTGAAGGGTATTGGTTAGATCTTCTCTAAAGTTCTTGTAGAATTCAGCAATGAATCCATTATGATGTGAGATTTTTCTTGGTAGTTTTTTTAAATTACTTCTTGAATTTTATTGACTTATATTGGATTATTTGGAATGTTTCTATCATGACTAGTTCATGTGTATCTAGGAATCTATCCATTTGTCTAGGAATCTATTTCTTCTGAATTTTTCCTTTTATTTGAGTATAGGTTCTCCAAGTAGTTACACATGATCTTCTGGATTTTGGCAGAACTCATTTTGATTTCACCTTTTTTAAAAAATCTTTTTCATTTCTAATTGCATAGATTCAGGTCTTTCCATTCCTTATTTTGGTAATATTGGCTAAGGGCTTGCCTATTTTGCTTATTCTGTCAAAGAACTATCTCTTTAATTCATTGATTCTTTATATTGTTTTCTTAGTCTCAATTTTATTTCTCCTCTAATCTTTATAATTTCCTTCCTCATACTACTTTTGGGTGTAGATTGTTCTTGTTTTTCTAGGACCATAAGGTCCATCAAAAGGTTATTTATTTGCATTTCCTCTGTTTTTTGATATGGGCATTCACAGCTATAAACTTTCCTCTTAGGACTGCTTTCAATTGTGTCCCACAGACTTTAGTATTTTGTATTGAAATTTTTATTTGATTCTAGGACCTGATTTCTTATTTATTTTCTTCAGAGACCCATTGATTATTCAAGGAGTATTATTTAATTTCCATGTATTCATTTAATTACTATGATTTCTTTTGCCATTGATTTCTAGTTTAATTGCACTATGATCTGAAAATATGCATGCAATAATTTTGGTTTTTTGCATTTACTTAAGCATGTTTTATTGACTAGTACATATTTATTGTAATATATTTTGGGAAAAGTCCCATATACTGCTAAGAAGATTTGTATTCTGTTGTTGTTGGGTGGAACATTCTATAGATATCTATTAAGTTCATTCATTCAAGGATTTGGTTCAACTCTGCTACTTCTTAGTTGATCTATTTGTGGCAGTGGGGTGTTGAGGTCCCAAACAATCATACATACTGATGTTTATCTGATTTTCATGTTCAATAGTGTTTGTTTTATAAAGTTTTGTGTGCCACTGTTTGGTGCATAAATGTTTATAATTATCTCTTCCTACTGAATTGTTTCTTTAACCAATATGTAGTGACCTTTGTCTCTTCTGATCAATTCTGGTTTGAAATCCACTTTGTCTGAAATAAGGATAACTACACCTGCTTTATTTGGGGTTCCTGCTGCATGCAATATTGTTTTCTATCCTTTCCATTTTTAATCTGTGAATTTCTTTTTAATTAAATGTTTCTTGCATATTAAATATTGTGGGGTTTTGGTTTTTTTTATCCATTTTGCCAGTCTGTGTCTTTTGATTGAGGAATTGAGACCATTCATGTTGAGTTATTACTGACAGGTATTGACTTATTCTTGTCATTGCATTGTTTTCCTGTTGCTGACTTCCTTACTTTTTACTTTTCTTTAGCTGCTCATCCTGACAGGTGTATTCATTCATTTTGAGTTGTTGGAATTAATGACTTTATTGTCTCTGTCCAGGATATCCTTGAGAATCTTTTGTAATGCCAGTTTAGTGGTCATGAATTTCTTGAGGTGATTGTTGTTGTCATGGTAATATCTTATTTCCCTATCAATTTTGAAGGAAAGTTTTGCAGGATATATAAGTCAGGGTTACAAGTTGTTATTTTTAGGACTTGAAACATTTCACTCCAAGCCACCTGGCCTTTAAGGTTTGTTCTGGTAAATCTGCTATAATTCTAATGGGTTTGCCTTTTATATGTGATTCATTGCTTTTCTCTAACAGTTTCTGTTATTTTTGTCCTGGTGATGGAGTTCCATCATCTTCTTTGTCATAGCTATTTGGGGCTTTATATGCCTTACTCACCTATATGTTTATTTCTTTCCATATATTTGGGAAATTTTCTGCCATTACTTCTGTGAACAGTGTTTTTTATGCTATTTGTGATATCTTCTGATTTTTCAGTTATTTCTATTATTCCTAGATTAGTCTTCTTTGTGTCATCCAGCAGATGTGGTTTTCATGTTCTCTTGTTGCCTTTAAGGTATCTTTGAGTAGTTGGTCTTTGAAGGTATCATTGTCTTCTAGTTCTGAAATTCTGTCCTCACATTGGTCCGTTCTCCTGCTCATACTTTCAATATAATTTTTAATCTCCTGGATTTCTGATTGGAACCTTTTCATGGACTCCAATTCTTTGCTAAACTATTGTTCATGCTTTGTATCATTTTATTAGCTCATCTAGGTTCTAATCAGTGTCTTTTGAAAGCTTCTGGGTCATTTTATTTACTACTTCTGTTACCTGTTTAGTTATATTTTCTGTCATTCCTCTGAGTACCTCTCTGATCTGTTTTCCAAGTTCCTTCATTATCTTTTTGAATAGTTTCTTTGTATGGCTTATTCTATCTGCTCCCCTTGATGCATTCTGAATTGACTTTGGGGGAGCTGGGAGTTTGGGGAGGCATTTTGTTGCCTTGTCTTCTCTTGGTTCCTTTATTTGTTTTGTCTTGGCTGAGGTTTGTGCATATTTATTATGTGAAGAGTTAAATGCTAGTACAAAGGTCTCTTTAGTTAGTTGCTTTTCAGTTATATATTTTGGATATGGCTACTATAGTCCTTTGCCTCCATTCTAAGATGCAATCATCTCAATTAATTTGGGAGGGGAAGATGCAGTGTAATTGGTCCAACACCAAGTTCTCAGGAAATATAGCCCCTAGTACTGTTAATTTCAGAGATGTAATCTGGGTGTTAGCTTATAGAGAAAACCTGCTAATAGCAACAATTATGTGATCAACGTGAAACAAATCAACTATAGTAATTACCATTCTACACAAGCTGGGTATTAGCAAACCAGAAAAACCAATTCTGTACCACCCTTAACCCTGTAGAAAAAAATCTACAATTATAGCATAAACATCAAGACAACACAGGTATTGACCCATAACTTATGCAGTAAATGTGACAGCTATATCTCCTCTAATGTTTGAAAATAATTCAACAATAATTTTATAGCATCAACTATCTGAAGACCAGTAAAGCTTTATTGTTATACTATTAAAGATAAAGGACATTGGGAATAGGGGAATGCAAGAAGAAAATTTGAAACCTTAAACTATATGATATGAGAAGGAAGAGAAAGAAATGCGGCAAAGAATACTAATGGAGTTACAGGGATGTTTATAGAATTAGGTAGGGGTAACAGAAAAAATTGATGAGAAATAGACGATAAAAAGGGGAGAAGCCAGGCATGGTGGCTCAGGCCTGTAATCCCAGCACTTGGGAGGCTGAGACAGGAGGATTGTTGTGAGTTCGAGATCAGCCTGGGCTACAAAGTGAGCTCAAGGCCAGCCTGAACAGCATAGCGAGACCCTGTCTCAAAAAGACAAGGGCGGGGGATCTAGCTCAGTGGCCTAAGCACCTGCCTGGCAAGTGCAAGGTTGTGAGTTCAATCCCGGGTGCTGCAAAAAAATAAATAAATAAATAAATAAATAAATAAAAGGAGAAAAGAAATTACATGGTGAATAAAAATAAGAGATTAAAAGGTGGAAAATTAAAAGAGAGAAAAGAAAGAACAAATAAACAAAGGAGAAAACCAGAAAACACAAGTACAAAAAAGAGAAAAAAAAGAAGCAAGGAAAAAAAGACAAAGAAAATCTTCCAACCCTCTATAAACTAGTGAAGAAGAAAAAGGCGAGAGAGAGATGTCTCTGCTTTTTTTGTTTTGTTTTGTTTTGTTTTTTAGCTCACAGCCTCACACTTGCCAGACAAGAGCTTGTGCTGGGAGGGCAGTGTCCAAATCAAGACGTGTCCCTTCTCATACTGGTAGATAAAGAAAGCAGTCTATGCTGAATGCAGGCATCAGCAGACAGTAAGACAAGTATGCCAATGTTGCAGCTTTCAAATCCTGCGCAATGTAGGCTGAGCCTGGCCTCTGCCAAGAATGCTGACTCCTCATGGGGTTCACTCTCCTCCCTCCTGTCTGACCACTGGCTGTCTCCCGTGGCTGTTCTTCACCCAGTTCTTTGGGAATGTAATGCTAGGAAACGAATGAAGCCAAGTGGCTACTCTGGGTCCCAAGTACAAACAACCAACCCTTCCTCGGAATGGCATCTGACCAGTCACTCTCTCCAGGGATACGAAAGGTGCTTTAAAGAGTCACTCATCAGTTGTTGCCTGAGAAGGACACCCTGGGAACAGAGTCCTGCATTCTCCTTGCAGATTACAGCTGCCATCAGTCCCGTCTATTCTGCTGCAGTGTTTTTCTGAGAGGAAAGATTTTTCCTTTAACTTTGTCTTGTAAGCCACAGTGAGCTGCTTGCAGCCACATGATCTGTGAGAAAGTGCAGAGGGTCCCTTCCCTTCTCCATGTTGTGTTCTGTTTCTTCAGGTTCTCTGTATGTTCTAATAATTTTTTGTCAGATTCCTCCTGACTCCCAGGGAACTATTTTTCTCTTTGTTTTGTTTTTCTTTTCTCCAGATTTTTGTTTTCACGAGTCTAGACATCAAATCTTAGAGAAGTCAAATTGTTCTCATAGAAGGAAGTTGCCGTCTTCCTTGTATTTCAGTTCTGTTTTCTTGGGTTTCAGGAATACCTAAATCCTTCTTCATCCTCGATCTTAGGAACCAAGATTGTGTACCTAAAATATCCCACATCAGCAATTTTATACTCAATAATAACAGGTACATCTGCAGATATACTCAGTGATACCATGAGAGAGAGTGGTGGTTTGTGCAAAGAAGTTCAGGTACTTCAGTGCAAAAGCTAACTGAACTAGTTCTCTTCCTCCTTATCAACATTACTTGTTTATGACAACTTTGTGTTTGCATTTTCAAGTTCTCCACTTACAGAAAATGACACTCATATTTTAAAATTTTTTCACAAGATATTAGAACAGAATCCCCAACATCACTGAGATCTGTATCCAATGACATTTACCAGAAGGTATCTTTACAACTGTGCTCTCATTCAAGAGTTCCAAGCTGTTCAGCATCCAAATCTATAACTTCATCTTATGGTCTGAAACTTTCTCCTGATTCAGTGTTTCTAATACTAACACCAAAGTTTGCATTATTTTTAGCCCTTAGTGCAATGATGCCATCAATTCCTGCACATTTAATATTTTGGTCCGGTTGGTAAGGTTAACACCCACAGGCAGTTTGCAGCTGCAGAGGTACACACTGAAGTCTCAAAGCACTGAGGGCGTTACACCAGTGAGACTCCAGATGAGATTTCTGACACCCAAGCTGATGTCCCAGCAGGTCTGGCTGATGACATCCTGGAGCACATCCAGCACTTTGCTCAGTATGGATCCAAGGACAAAGCATGCCTGCATTGTGATGTCAGAGTAACAATGATGCGACCATACACCAGTGGTAAGGAGTGAGGGCTGAGTAGTTTAGGCTTCAAGAGACTCAGGGGGAGCAGACTAACATCATCAGCCCACTGCACTTGCAACATTTTAATCATGCCATCATTTTGTTCCTTCCCCATAGCTATTTGACTTAGCTCAGGGGCAAACAGAAACCCCAGTCAGGGCAATGAGAATTAAGATAACATTTGGAAAGGTTCTGACAAAGATCTCTCTACTTGCTTTTGCTTCTAAATTTCTGGAATTATTAAAAATCACATGTAACTACAGAATAAAGACTACATTTCTAGATGGTTAAGGAATACTTAAGAAGACAGAATGTGAAGGTTAAAAGGAACCAGAGCCTTAATGACATTACTGAGCAACTAGGTCAAGCCATACTTGAAGCTGATATATAGTAATGATCACTCTAGATCTCCACTTCCTCATAAATCAAAGGAAACATGGATAATCTCTAAGAATTCTGCCAGTTTTCCCATCCTAAGAGTTACGAAGGGTAAATACACTCATAAAAATGCAAGTGAATTATATTTTGTCAGTAAGCACTAAGGAAAAAAACATTCTGTATTTTAATGCCACAAAAGATAATAGAAACAGAAGGTGCAAATAGAAATCCTTAACCTGTAATGGGAATTGCCCTAATCTCTTCTCTCCCCTCTGTACTTAAGTTCCTTTTCCTGCCTTCTGGGAAATGTTGGGGGTAGAGGATGGTGGTCTGGAAAGGAAGAGAAAAGATGGTCCTGCTTTAGAAGCCATGAGATATAAGTCCCATTATCATCAGTGCTCTCTGCCCTTGAACCTATTGTCCAGATTTTAACCTCTTCTACCCAAACTCTTTGACTAGTGTGCCCAGAGCTCAATCCTTTGCTTCATACCTTTCCCCAATCTGACCCCTGAATCCTAAATTTAACTTGCCATCATTCCCACAAGTATACAGTCCTGGCACTGGCCACCTTCAGTCAATTGGAAGTAGTGATACATTAGCCAGGCAAGTCTCAAGTACAGATTAGTTTATCTGTAACAACAGGGCATAGAAGAAGAAGACCCAGGATGGTTATTGAGTGAAAGAGAATCACTTAATAAAAGGGCTTAAGTACTGGAGAAGCCTGAAGGTTTGAACAAATTGTTTGAAACACTGCACTAGCAATTTTGTGCAAAAGGTTTCATATACCTGGCTTCCTGGATACACAGCTTTTTAAAGCAGTGTATTTGGACACGCAGTTAAAATCAACACCCTAACTTGAAAAAGTATCATCTGGATCCCTGGCAGGTATTGCCTTGGGACTCAGGGTCCATACTCTGAGGATACGGGAACCACAGGAGAAAGTGATATGGAAAGAAACTCCAGTTGCTTCCCTAAAAATAGAAATTAAGAGCACCATGCTACTTTACTTCATTCTTTGTTTTGACTTTGCCAGATTCATGGGAAAAGACAGACCCTTGGTCCAGTTTTGATTGATTCATTGAGTATTGTATGACCAGGAACCTTTGCATGCAAGACAATGTTCCTTTTCTGAAGCAGTTCAGGAGTTGGGGGAGGAAACTGAATCCACAGGGTCACGCAAGGGAATAGAGCTCATGCCATACAACTCAAATGAAGAGACTTCAATGAAGGGATTGCCTACAGAGGTCTGGGCAGGAGGGGCAAGGCATCCAGAAAACCAACAGCATTAGAAAACAATTAGCATCCCTGAGGATGAAGTGACAAGTAGAGAAAGCAGGGCCCATTGAGTAAGACTCCTATAAGGGCTGCAGACTGGGGGAGATCTAGCTACAGTCCCAAGAGTGGCTTCAAGATAGGAGCAGATGATGGTGGTGGTGGTGGGGGGGTGCCTTGACCTCTCCCACTTACCAGCCTCCTACAAAGGCCCATCACTACCTGATCCAAGCAGAAAACCTGCTACAAGGAGTCTACATGATACAACATGTAGAGATCAGCTGAAAGGAAGGCCAGAAGGGTGGAAAATAGAATAATTAGTCCATACCACCCCATCTGCCAGTCAGTTTCCATTTTTACCCTCATTTATATGACAAAAACCTCATCCCAAGCACAAGGACACACAAGTGTAACAACCATTTTATTATTACTGGTGGCATCCTTTCAAGTGTCCCACTGGGAACCCAAATTTTAAGATTAGCCACCACCAGTACATTTCCTATAACGTAATAGGAAAGTAGAAAGGGGAAATGACAACTTAGTATAACGTAAGTGTGCCCCATCACAAGCCACTGCTAATAATCATAGTTTCCTTCTTTCCTCAGCCTCCCTGGGCTTACCTTATGACCTACTAAGCATTTCGTGGGCAGCGTCACCCAAACCTTTATCTCCAAATGGTTGAGCACTTACCAATTCTTTCTACACTGCATTTCTAGTTCTTCACTGGCCTTTTTTAATGCACATGGGAGTTCTCAGAAGCGGCCACAGGAATTCCCTGGGTTCCAAACAGTTCTCTGGCCCCATCGCATGGAGCAACTCCATTTCCCCCTGGCCATCCAGTCCAGTGATCTTTCCTGTCCCTGTTGGTTCAGTGGCATCAAGAATCTCAAAACAGCAGGGAGAGGTCCACCCTCCAGCTCCTCAGAGCCATGGACATGCCCCTCAGTGGGAATGTTCCTCCTGTAAGGGATCAACACCCCACACCCGTCACACCCGAAATCATGGAACTGGAGAGCAAAGGTGCTATTAACTAAAGCATTAGCTATAATTGCCAGAAGGTCAACTTGTATCTTTTCCCTTTGGTCCCTGGCCCAGGTGTCCCTGCCACGAAGAACACAACACCCAATCCTGACAACAAGGTTAGAACATAACATCCTACAGGTGTGCTCACCTCTTGTGGGGTCGTCTCCCAGTCAGCCTGCTGGGTCCTCCCTGCAGTCACCTGAAGCCCTATGCTGAGAATGACAGACATGTTGTCACTCTTGATAACTGTATTTGTGTCTCTTTATCACACTATTTTAACCTTGCCCTACAGAAGATGGCAACCATGGCTTCTGGCACAGCCGTAATTTATGCCCTCTCTGGTTAAGCTACTGGAGGTGATGACGTAGGAGCCTCTGGCTCTATAACCTAGGCTTAAATATGATGATTTGCTGCCCACTGCCCAATGGCCCTGTTACTCAGAAGACCACGCGGACGCTGATTTTCCTTAGTGTTATCCTTCCAGGGTGGCAGGCAACAGGAGGAGGAGGAAGCCCCCAGAAGTCAGTCAGATGGCCTGAGCCTGCTCTGCACCGCTTCTGCACCATCCAGATCCATTGCTGTCCACATGTAACTCCACTGAAAAGCTTTCTGCTCACTGACCTCTGTCTCCCACCAACCTCTCCTGCTCTGTTCTGTTAATCATCCAGTGATGCCTGGTTGCTGTTGGTCTCACCAGAGAATTCTTGTAGTTATCCTGGTGGCTATCCAGATCCATCTTCTTCCTTCTGTAGCATTTTTACAAAGGGAAGAAAAACCAGCTAGTTCACTGTCCTAGGCTGAGATGAGGGTACAGAGGGAGGGAGGGGACAGGTACAGAGAACCTGTATTATGGCATGGCAGGTGGAGTGGGCATCATTGTAAGGCAGTTATGTATCGCATGATTCCAATTTGTATGAAACTTCCAGAACAAGGAAACCCATAGAGACAGAATGCAGATTAGTGGTTTCCAGGGGCTGCAAAGAGGCAGGGATGTAGAGTGACTGCTTAATGGGTATGAGGTTCTTAATGGGTTTGAGTGTAATGGAAATGTTCTAAAATGACAGAGTGGTGATGGTTGCCCGACATTGTGAGTGCACGAAATGCCACTGAATTGTAAATTCTGAAATGGCCAACATGATTAATTTTATGTTATGTGAAATTTATCACCATAAAAACTAGGAGTTAGATGTTACTGTAATTGTGGTGAGAAGACACTCAGGGTTATGGGGCAACACTGTCAGTGACAGAGGCAAGCAGAGCAGAATCACTTGACCCTAAAGTACTAGGTACAACAGTTCCCTCTTGCACAGGAGGTGATGGGGATGGAAGAGAGTGCAAGAGAATGGACAGAGTTGAGGATTCTAACTCCAGAAAGGGATGAAGGCCGGGCACCTGGGCTATGTACCATTTCTGAATTTTCCTAATTGCTGTGGATGTCGTTGTTTTTGTTGTTGTTAATTCACTTATTTACAATTCCCAGCATTCTCTCACCTTTGTATTTGGAGCAAATAAAAATGAGAGAACTCCTCCCTTGTGGGCCTTAGGCATAGGTAGGAACCTTACCTCCATGCCCTTTCCACATCCCCACTGACCAATCGTGCTGGCTCTCAGACATACAGCCTCGCTCACCTCCTGGGGCTCTGAACCATGAGGAGTGATACAGACACCAAGGAGACCGGGTGAGAAGCCAACCGCACTGGCAGTCGCAGCAGGCAGAGTCTGGAGCCATGTGGTTGCATGTTCCAGTACAGCTGTACCCAGCAGCATCTTCACCAGACCGAGCCTGGGTCAGCCACTGCCCAAACTCCTATTCTGCTTCTTTTCTGAACCTGGTTCATCAGTGTCCTTCACTTCTCAACATACCTGATAGTCCAATAAACTGCTTGACTGCTCGCATCAGCCAGAGCTTGTTTTGGTTACCCATCACCAGGAACCCCATTGCATTCATGTAGCCTTGCCGTCTCCTTCAAAATGGGAAACATGCACCATTCTAATCAAATGCCTTTGGGACTCCTGCAAGACAGAATGCTCTCTGCACCTGATTCTTGTGTGTGCGTGCATGTGTGCATGTGTGTGTTTTAATTTCAACATTACAGATGTGAAAACAAAATGCATTTCCATGCACTGAGTTATTGTAACTATGGTGATAGGCAGAAAGAGCACTGCTCAAGCAATTAGAAGACCAGGCTCTGGTGGTGGTGCAACCTTGGACACGTCAGTTCCTTCTCATTTCAGGCTGAGATGAATTGTGAGCTCTTGCCCAGTGCTTAAGACACTGTGATTCAAGAAACACAAAATAGAAATCAACTGATATTAACACCGTGACTAGAAAAACATACTGTCCTCTCACAAACAGGCTCCATGTGACTTGGTATCAGACTACTAAAAAAATTCAGTTGTCAGTCTTTACCTTATTAAATAATGTGCAGCCTTGTAGATAAGCAACAAAATGTAACAGCAGCCACATCTCCCCTGGGGTATGTCATCTGCGATGCTAACACTAAGGAGAGCTTTGCTTCCCTCGCACATCCTGCATGCCACTGCTCTAAGAGTTTTGCATATATTACCTCATTTAACCTTACACCAACCTCATGGAGTGTTATTAAGAGCTCATTTTAAGTTGGACAAACAGGCACAGAGAGGTTAGGTAAGTTGGCCAAGTCACACAGGTAACAGGTGACAAAACCAGTATTTAAACTCAAATTATCTGGCTCTAGCAACCAACCACTTTCTACATGCATGTGTGTGTGCGTTCGTGCATGTGTGTGTGCAAATTCACATAACAAAATTCATCTTAAAATATGCCCCTTACTAGTTTTTTACACTCACAGAATCCATGCTTGTAATGATACACTGTGCTCTCTAGCTATGTGTATCATCAAATAAATAAACTCAACTTATAATCATATTTACAGACTGGGAAGTGGTGAGAGAGCAACCATTGCTTTCATCTGTTCCATCGCATCCAATGGTAGTAATGTAATTTCTAAATAAATGTTATAGAGTCAAGGTGTGATCCCAGTTTAGAAAGCTTCCGGTTCTAGACCACTTCAAGCCCTCACGAAAGCTACAGCTGAATCAGAAAACAATCATCCGTCACATTTTAGTGCTCCCATGGAGGATTAGTGCCCAAGAATCCCACATTTACTCCAAATGCTGGTCTCCTGTCTAATGGCATCCAGTCTCCAGAGTCCTGACCTATGTCTTCTTTCACAGACAAGAACTCAGGCAGAGGAGCAGGAACAAAGAAAGCTGGTCACCATTTCCTCTAAGATGATCCTGGCTATGTGTTGCCTGTAGGAGTTATCATCACTGCTTCTGAGAGTTGCTCCCCCAGCAGCATTCAGGGCACCTGTTTTGTATGAGCTGGGTAGGTGGCATTGGGCAAGCAGTTCTCCCTGAAAAGGGAAGAAGTCACTTGATGTAGCTCTTCCAAATACAATCTTCCCTCTCAGGGGTCCTGATAATCCATGTGACCTGCTGGGGCTGGAGTGGTGGGTGGATTTGGGGCACATATATTTCTAGACTTCCGTCCCAGATATATATCTCACCTTTCACATCCTCCCCTAAACTACCACTGCCCAGCCTCCCATGGTGGGTACTCATAATCTTTCTAGAACCACTGAAATTGATTCTGAGAATATTTTGGACCCTAAAATTCTATGGCTCACACATTAACGTATTTCTACACTAGTATTGCTTAGGTGTGTCTATCCTGTGTCATGCATGGAGACACACAGGAGACTGAGACCCATACTGACCCAGACCCTGCCCCCCAGGATGCCCTGGATAGGGTTGAGACAGGTAAACAACAAGCCAACAGTGTCAACATGACAGGAGGGACCTTGGGTGCAGGGATCATTTTACACACTGGGCATCCCTCTGGGACACTTCCATTTTCTCTTTTCCAGTTTCATGATTCTTTTGTCTTCTTTTCATGGCTTCTACTTCCTGAGGATCAAACAACCACATAACCACCTCTGATCAGTTCTCAACTCACCATCTACCTGCATCCTGGGTGCAGACACAAAGCTCTCACTTCACACAGCCCCACTCCCTCTCTACATCGTGCACGCGAACCTCTCGCTGCCAGGACGCCATTTGAATGAGGAACTTGGTTCAGGTCTCAGCTACAGGCATGAATATTCATGGTTAGTATTTGTAAAAACCTTTATTTCCATCTTTTGTTTCTGTTGAGGGAGGGGAGTCTTCAAATGGCCAGAAATTCCCAATTCCTGTTTATTCTATCCAGGCCTCTATTTTCAGAGTATTTTCTTTTTGGCTCCATTATTTCATCAGGGTTGGCAAGGAAACTTAGTTCTGTTCCTGTCCAAGTGTTAAATGGATACTCATGTGTCTCTTTGCCACATTGGTATAATTAATTTTATTGCAAATAGGATTTCTCTTTTTTTCTCCTCTGCATGCAAATGTGGTACCCTTTCAGTGTTTGCATAATAGCAGTAATTCTTTCATTTGTACAAAAGGACATGCATTATTTTGGCAGATAGAGGAGCTCTGATGGGGAGATTATTACATTTCCAAAAGCAAAGAGAATAAATCAGAATTTATCCAGACGCTGACTAAACCTCCCCGCTTCCCGAGAACCACCAATCATGAGCCAAGCATCTAACACATACTTTCCTCCCAGACAACAAACCTTGTGGGACAGTAGGACCATGCAGCCTCTTCATCCTCTGCCCTTCTTGGCCCTGCCCTCTGCCTTCTGGGTTGGTCAGAGGCAGGTGCCACTGTGAGACCAGAAGGTGGGAGGAAAGAGGCCGCACTCTCTTCCCCTGCTTCCGCCCAGCCATGCCACAGGCCAGACTATGGCAGTGCTCCTCCCAGATAACTGCTCCGTCCTGCAGTCCCCTCCCACCTGCAGTCCCCTCCCACCAGCTCAGGTCTCAGGGGACTCTGAAAATTTCCTCCCTTTGCTGTCTCAAGCTAGGCCCCGGAGCTTCAGCACTCCTTAACTAACTTTGCCCCCATCTATGTAAATAACCCTTGTGCCCAACCCCTTTAATTGTGCCATCTCTCTTCTTTCGGGACACTGGGCGAAACACCACATTCCTAACACTCCACTTAGCTTACTTACTGTGTCCCCATCCACCAAAAAGAAAAATTCATAGCACTGGGAAAGTAGTAATGAAGCCCCCGTCCATGGGTATGTAGATCCCTTTATCTGTCCCCGTGCAATGTTTAGAGACTACACAGGCGGAGAGGGACTTTCCCTCAGCACATCTTGCTGCCCTGCACCCAGGTCAGCAACTGACATCTGTTGGTTTTGTGATGCTGATCACAGCCCCCTGATTTCCCTTGCAGATCCACCTCCTCTATGCCCAACCTCAGCTCAGGAATTGAAGCTCCCTAGCCTGGCCCTCAGAGCCTCACCTCCCTCAGGCTATACTGACTACAACAGTGAAGGACTTGTGATCTAAGCTGTGAATCAGGTGAAATTCTAGGACTTTGGCTGGAGCAGCTAGGGAGAGACAGTACAGTACCCTGAGAACTGAATAATCATGGAAGAGCCTAGAAATGAAAAGAAGAAAACGAGAGTCTGAACACATCATTTGAGTCCTAGACCAACCTTGGCCTTGTTTTTGCAACTACATGAGTAAAATTGCTGTTTTTTTTAGGTTTGCTTACTCTGGGCCTCTGTCCCTGAAAGAACTCTAGCTCATATACTAGGGACAGAGGCTCTTTACTCACTATGACCATCACAAACTGGTTAAGGGAGAGGCAGAGAAGAGAACAGAATTTAATACCTCTGGACCATCTATTGTGTGCTCTAGAACACAGCATAAGCAAATGTAGGTTAATTTATTTAATTCTCAAAATAACTTTATCAGCTAAGTCGAGGATCTTGCCACGTACTACACAATTAGCACATGGCAGAGTTAAGTTCAGACCAAGGACAATCTGCTCACAAAGTTCTCGACTTGCTCCGCTCAGACGAGCTGCGTTATCATCATCCCTTCCCCGTCTCTCTCCTACTGTTAGCATCATCGTCATCTCTGGGAAGCTCACTGGTGATCTGGACCAAAAGAGTAGAAAACTGGGTTTTTCAGCAACCAAAACATACACACTTTATACAAGCATATGAGTGTGCAAATAACTAGAACAGGAAGCCAAGAGCGATCAGGAGCAATGAACAGGAATAGTTACCATGTTGAGAAAGTTGACACCCATTCGAGGTTCTAAAAGCACTGAGACTTAGAGAAGGGAATCCAGGGACAGGAAAGTGAACAAAGGCATTCAGGATAGGAATTCCAGGCCATATAAAGATCCAGTTTGTTCATTTAAGAACTCGTTGAGTTCTCCTAATCCTCCAAAGGTCTGTCCTTGGCCCCTTCTCAATTTTCTCCTGATTTCCCTGCTTGGCAATAAGAAGGCCAGAAAACTGCTGCTTACCACAGTGCTCCTGCTTACCACAGTGCTTGACACTGTCCTTCTAAACTTCAGGGCAGACAGGGACAAGCTAGCCGGCCTTTCAATGTTGTCACATCTATCCCGCAGTTCACCTTGAAGGCCCCAGGAACAGTGAACTGGTAGCCGTGCTGGCCATTGTTGAAGATGAAGCCAGCAGCCTCACAGTGGGTTCTCAAAGTCCTAGCACATCTAGGCTCCTGGCCAGCTCTGAAGAAAGAGGCATCATAGGTTCTAACACTGACACTTGTTCCAAATACGGTACGCATCCAGCCCTGGAGACCTGACCCTTCTGCTTTCTTCAGCAGAAACCCTACTCCTGCCCTCCCTCTTCCCTTGTAGTTATCTCATTAGAGACAAGCTTTCCCACATACATCAGTGCTTTGCTGTAAGCAGCACACTTCCTCCCTTCGTCCATCACCGAAAGGTGTTGGTCATGCTGATGTTAACATAGGTGAACAGACTGATCCCCCACCCCATCCCCCGTCAGTGTGTCTACAAGTCAAACACACAGAAATGTGGCACATTATTTTTAACAGCAAGTTAAATAAGGTGACTTCAAAGTGGAGTCCTCTGGGACTGTAGTGAGTCCCTAGGTTTTTGGTTTTATGAGCCCAAGGGACCAAACGGGTTAGCTTTAATTGTTTAACTAGGACACTTAGACTACGGAACCCTTGGCTGACAGGACAATATTTATAGGCCTTGCATCATCTCATATTTTAACTGTTCTTCTCAGGTTGAGATTATCCTTCAGTTTGTTGGGAAAAATTTTTTTTCTAACTCAGGGAAAGAAATAAACTGTCTCTTAATTAATAGAAACTACTGGTAAAAATGGAAAAGTAAAATAATGTTGAGATGTTAACTTTTCAGTGATGTAAAGGGCAGAAATTTAATATTCATTCCTGGCCAGATTTGTTATTCTTAGGTATGGAAAATTTGAAGGTGATATTTTGGCCACTGAAGGCTGGTACAAATTTGATTAAAATTTCTAGTCTGGAAAACTCAATTGAATCAAATTTCCTTCCTAAACATATTACTGTAGTTTGAGATAACTTTATTGTTCACGGGCCAAGACTGATGTGGCTTTCGGCATTTGGACTACACATTATATGTTATAAAAGAGTGTGTTTATTTGGCTGTTATTTTTCCAGCTGTGTCATAACCTCATGATCTGGTGGTTTTATTTATGAAAGCTAATTCACACATATTCTCTTTATTTAATTATAATGGTAGCAACAGGCACTTAATATGTGCCAGATATTGTATGTAGATACTTTAGACACATCACGTCTTTCAGTCCTCCAACAATCCTATCAGTTTCTATTATTACCATCACATCAAAGATGAAAATGAGGCCTAAATGGCTGTGTACCCTGCCCAAAGTCATACAAGTAGTAATCAGGAAAACTGAACATGAAGCCAAGACAGAGTGGTTCCTAGGGACTCCCAAACCTCTTAGCCCCTGTATAAGGTTGACTACCATTGACAAATGATTTGTGCACTTTTCTCAACAAATACTGCATTTGAATCATAGAGTTTTTAAGATAAGTTGGGGGGGAGGTTACCATACTCCCTGAAGAACATGGAAACTCCCACTGAAAATAATAGAATTTTAAATTGCCTTGTTTTCATCAAACAATAAAGATATTTCTATATTTTGGAAATTTCTTCTACGGTAAACAGGAGTAAAATTGTTTCAATAAAAATTATTATTTTAGGGCCAGGGATTTAGCTCAGTGACCTAAGCACCTGCCCGGCAAGCATGAGGTCATGAGTTCAATCCCTGGTGCTGCAAAAAAAAAAAAAATTATTATTTTAAGTAGTAGTTATATAGCTCTAACACATAGCTTTCAGAGACAAAAATTAAATGTGTTCACAAACAAAATAAAACGCAGATTGGACACCAGTCAAGATAAAGCATCAAAGATGAATGTTTTGACCCATCCTCTTCACTTCAAAACAGTGCAATAATTGATAAAATATAACAAGGCGGGAGACAAGAGGGAAGAAAATAGATTAACATTTCCATTGAGGAGAACTAGGATGAATCACAAGATGGCTGAGTGGGTCTAAAGCCACAGGGCTGACATGTTTGAATCTTGGCTCCTACAAGGTAATGAGAACTAAAAGTGTTTTGTACACAACAGTGGATCAGAACCAGGTTCACTATTTAAAGCCAGGAGTGGGGAGGGGTCTGTCTGGTCTTCAGAAAGAAAACTATTGAGATAAAGCAATTATCGCTTACTTTCTGTGACTAGGTTTACAGGAGACTATTGACTTGGGAGAGCAGGCTTGTAGGCACCACTTCCTAGCCAGGAACTGAGCCAGCCACCTGCCTTGCCATGACAAGGTCTTTACTAGCTCCACCATCATGGTAGAGCAAAACCCATCTGGGTTGATACTAAGGGCCTTAGAAAATTCCCCAATCAATTAGACAAACCAGATGACAGCAACATGTCACATACACACACTCAAAACGTAGCTGCCATAAAAAATGAAGAAATTTATCATTAAAATAGATAGCCTAGAAAATCACCAAATTTATTTGTTGAAATATAAAATACAATAAAATTAATTTTGTGAAACATTCTTACAAATACTTTAAATATGTCTAAATTATTCATGGGTGTAAAGTAAGGCATTACTTCTATTGATAGTGACTAAGAAATCATGAAATACAAAGTAGTCATAAATGAAACAAAACCAGTTGGGTATTAAGAAAGTAAATACTCAAACCAAAAGAAAAATTAGTTGCTAAAATTAAATCTCAAAGACAAGAGAAACTCTAGCCCCAAAAAGGGTAGTAGTAATTTGAAATGTAATTGTGACATATACACACAGAAGTTAGACTGCACTGATAGAGATGATTTTATTAGTGTTTAGCAGACATGGAAGACAGGTGGAGAGACTCTAGTGTATATATATATGGTAGATATTCCAAAAGAAGAAGATGAACCAACTAAAAAAGAAAACCACAGGCCAACTGTGAACATAGATACAAAATTCTCAACAAGATACTGGCAATCAGAATTCAACAAATCATCCAAAACATCATACATGATGACAAAGTAGGTTTCATCCCAGAGATACAAAAATGGTTCAACATACAGAAATCAATAAATGCGATACTATGTCACACAAACAGAAGCAAGGACAAAAATAACACGATTATCTTGATAGACACAGAGAGCAGCTTTGACAAAATCCAACATTCACTCATGATAAAAAAAAAAACTGAAGAAAATAGGTATAGAAGGACTTTATCTCAATCTGATAAAAGACATTTATGGCAAATCTATTGCCAACCTCATATTAAATGAAGAGAAGCTGAAAGATTTCCCTCTAAAATCAACAAGACAAGGATGTTCATTATCACCACTCATATTCAATACAGCACTCAAAACAATAGCTATGGTAATCAGGGAAGAGAAAGAAATAAAAGGGACACATATAGGAAAGGAAGAGTTAAATTATTACTTGCAGATAACATGATCCTTTGTATACAAGAACCAAAAGAGTTCCACTCAAAGACTCTTAGAATTAATAATCAAATTTAACAATGTCAGGGGGTACTAAATCAATACACAAAAATCAGCAGTGTTCCTGTATACAATAATGAACCCATAGGGAAAAAAATTAGGAAAATCATATCATTCACATTAGTATCAGGAAAAATTAAATACTTAGGAATTAACCTAGCCAAGGAAGTAAAATGCCTCTACAAGGAAAATAATAGTACTCTGGAAAAGATTGAAGAGGACATCAGAAAGTGGAAAAACATTCTCTGTTCCTGGATAGGCAGAACCAATACGGTCAAAATGACCGTATTGCTAAAACTAATATGTGGATTTAATGCAATCCCAATCAAAACACCAATAGCATTCCTTACAGAATTAGAGAAAACAGTACTAAAACTCATATGGAACAAGAGACCCAGAACTGGAAAAACAATCCTAGGGAACAAAAGCAAAGCAGGAAGCAACACCATGCCAGATATCAAATTATATTACAAAGCTACAGTGATAAAAGCAGCATGGTACTGGAACAAAACAGACATACATCAACTGAATAGACTAGAAAACGCAGAAGCAACTCCAGACAAATTCATCTATCTGATCTTTGACAAAGAGACCAAAACATGCTGGAGAAAAAAATAGCCTCTGTACCAAATGGGGCTAGAAAAACTAGCTATACACATGCAGAAAATTGAATCTGGAGCCATGTCTCTTACCATGTACTAACCTAAAAATCAAAATGGATCAAATATCTAATTATTAAAACAGGAAAACTTAACCTGCTAGAAGATAAAATAGGTAAAACTCTTGAAATCATAAGTACGGGCAAGACTTTCTGAACAGAATTCCAATTGTATAGGAAACATCAAGAATCAATGAATAGGATCTTATCAAATTAAAAAGCTTCTGCATAGCAGAGAAAGCAATCAATAGAGTGAAGAGACAGCTTCCAGAATGGAAAAAAACTTTTGCCAGGTACTCTTCAGATAGAAGGTTAATATCTAGAATATATAAGGAACTCAAAAAAATTAGACTCCCCCAAATAAAAGACCCAACCAAAAAATGGGCAATCCAATGAATAGACACTTCTCAGAAGAAGTACAAATGACCAATAGTTACATGAAAAAATGTTCAACATTGCTAGCCATTAGAGAAATGAAATCAAAACAACGCTGAGATCATATCTTACTCCAGAAAGAATCTCTATCATTAAGATATCAAATAATAACAAATGTTGGTGAAGCTATGGAGATAGAGGAATCCTTCTGTATTGTTGATGGGAATGTAGGTTAGTGCAATCACTATGGAAGTCAATATGGAGATTTCTCAAAAAACTAAAAGTAGAAATTCCATTTGACCCAACTATTCCCCTTTTAGGTATATCCCTGAAAAAGTTAAAGACATTATATTACAGTGATATATGCATACTCATGTTTATAGAAGCACAACTCATCATACCTAAATCTTTAGAGGAGTCTATGTATTTATCAGTAGATGCTTGGATAAAGGAAATGCGGTATGCAATACATACACAATGGAGTACTACTCTGCTGTTAAGAAAGATAAATTTGAGTCATTCATAAGAAAAGGGATGCACCTTAATACCATAATAGTAAGTGAAATAAATCAGACAGACAAGCTTAAATATCTCCTGGTTTTTCTTACATAAGAAATCCAAAGCATAAATAAACTAAAGAGCAAAATAAACAATAGGTAATAGAAAACAGAATTTTGTAAAAAGGGAAGGGGGCAAAGAGATGGGGGGATATAAAAGATGTGTTAGGGATATGTACCAATTCCCCACAATGAATGCAATCATTATGCACTGCAAGCATGTAAGAGTAAAAATTAAATTTTAGAAACAAAGACGATGGAGGGAATGATGGAGAAGCAGCATGTGAAGAGATTACAGCTGAGAATTTTTATAGTCACAAAAGACAGGATCCTCTGATGGGAAGGGCACTCTGGGTGGAGGACAACACACTGTAATACCAATGTAGATCATTGGTAACAAGAAACTCCTAAAAGCTACCAGAGAAAAAAGGCAAAATACTCAGATGGAGCCATTAAGCTCATAGTGAACTTATTTTCAGTAGCAATTGTGGCCAGGAGATAATGTAGTGGTGTCTTTAAATATTAAAGGAAAATACATCCAGCTGAATCATTATTTAACAGTAAGGGAAAAAAAGACAATTTTCAGAAACAAAGACAAAATGAACCCACAATGATACATTTAGTAAAAGATACACTTAGTTTTAAAAAAATGAAACCAGCAAAAATAGGGACAGAAAAAAACAAATAAAATAATGCTAAAAAGTTATTAAATATGTCTGTGAGTTTTATTAAATATTGACTGTGCATTATAAGATTCTGCGTTTGGAAGAATAGAAACACTAAATATTTTAAGTAAATAAAATCACTAATTTTGAATGTGTTTTAAAATATGTGTCTAGAGACCAGCCTGGGTGACAAAGTAAGCTCAAGATCAGCCTGAACTGCATAGTGAGACCCTGTTTCAAAAAGATAAAATAAAATAAAATATGTATCTATATCAGTTTACAGTAGTGAAACTATCATCCATATCAAGATATTGAACAAAAATATTGTATAAGAGTGCTACATAATCTTAAATGTGAAATTTCTTGTAACAACCTAATGTCTGCCAAGTAAAAGTGTTATTCTCTACTTTTGTGACCTAGAGCTTCTATGACCTTTACACTCTTTTTTTTTTTTTTTTGTGGTCTTGATACAGGATTTAACTATGCAGTTCAGCCTGTCCCTGAACTCACTTTGTAGCCCAGGCTGGCCCTGAAC
The DNA here is from genome assembly GCA_004365215.1 of Cuniculus paca. Taxonomy (NCBI): domain Eukaryota; kingdom Metazoa; phylum Chordata; class Mammalia; order Rodentia; family Cuniculidae; genus Cuniculus; species Cuniculus paca. The sequence continues at coordinate 41,642 of RJWT010000873.1, forward strand.
TCGCAGTGATCCTCCTGCCTCAGGCTCCCAAGTGCTGGGATTACAGAGGTGCACCATCACACCCAGTTTAACCTTTGTTTTATACAAATGTGAGTATCTCAAATTAGAGACAGACTTTTTTTTACTTAATTTGGATCTTAATTGAAAATTTAACCAGTTTATAGCTCACTTCTATTTCTGTCAATATCTTTCATGCAAATGTAACCCTTCCTTGGTGTTTTTCTTTTGCCACTCTTTTTTGGGTTTTTACTTGTTTTCCACTCCAGAAACTTGAAGTGTATACAATCAATTTTTGTCCACAAATCAGTGACAAACTGACTAATACAAACTGCCATCTGATACAGTATTGAGTAGCTTTCCCAATCAGTATTTCAAACACAACCACCCCTCTCCAACCTGTGCTTTGGAAATTTTCTCCTTACATTATTAACATTATGAACTTGTTAGTTTTTTAAAAAAAGGAATTAAAACAATACCATTAAAAAGATAAAATAAAACAGTACCATTTTCCAATCTTGTTAGATGAACATTTGGATGTTTTTTCTGTACTTGTCCTGCCCACAGTGACAAGGCACTTTTATTTAACCTACATTTGGCTTAAATAACATCCATCTTTTTAATATTACATGGCAAAAATAAAAAAAGTATTTATTTACACTGAACACTTTATATGTCCTTTGACAGTTTAAAACTACATATACTAAAAATTTTACATCTAGCTTACAAATCTATTTTGGATTTAGCTTTATTGCCCTATATATGCCAATTTTAGACTTTATGTTCTTCAGTAGTTTTAACCATCAAATCTTTCACAAAATCATCTCCCTACTCTATTTAATCTTTCTGTTGGCTGCAGTGAATCATTCAGCAAACATTTCAGAGACTGTTGTTGGTCAACACACTTTCTTAACCCCTTGGTATCAGAGAATGTCTTCCAGTTGCCTTCATACACAAACACTGACATGGCCGGCTGTATGATTCTTGGTTTAAAATTATTTTCCTTAAAACTCTACAGACATTGTTTCATTGTTTTCTGACATTTAGAAATGTAAGGGGAAAATCTGAGGTCAGTCCAACTTTTGCCCCTTTTTAGGTAACATGCTTTCTCTGTCTGGAAACTTGTGAAATTTTTTCTTTATCCTTGAAATTTAAAAAAGTCATGAGGGTATGTCTAGGTGTTGTGTTCTTCTCAGTAAATTTTGAAGGTATCCTATGAGCCTTCTTCATTTGCAGGCCTACTTTGTTCTTCTGCTCTGGAAAGTTTTTCTTTATTTCCTTTTTTTTTTTTTTTTTTTTTTTTTTTTTTTTTTTTTTTTTTTTTTTAGTTTTCTTCAATTAGTTCTGTAATTATTGTTTCAGCTTCATTTGCTTTGTCCTCTGTTTCAAGTATTCCTATTATATACAGTTCTCCTAGACAGGAGAACTGTTTCTCTTCTTTTCTCATCTTCTTTGGCTTTTCCCTCTGCATTCTGTAAGAATTTCTCTTGTGGTCCATTTACTTCAAGAATATTATTTTGTAACCAACCCTTCTTAAGAAATTCCTTTAAATGGAAGGCCCCAATCTCTTCCATGTGGTCATACATCATGTGGGTAATAATTAAGCCCATGTGGCTAATAAACTCTCTTATAAGAGGACCAATACTTTTTATAAGGTTGCTGTAAACTGGTACATCAGTATCAAGAGGAGGCATTTTCTCAATACCTTAGCTCTATTCTTTTCTTCTGAACTGTTGTCCTATAACTTTTTCAATGACTCTTTACAATAGGTTCCAAAAATGTGGTCTTCCCAAGCACCAAAGTTGAAGAACCCTGCTGGAATATTTTTAACTTAAATACGATATGTTAAAACTGTAAAATACCTATAAATGAATTGGTTAAAAAACAACAGAAAAAAAGTAAAAGAATAATTTTAAAAACAGTTTCCTAACCTAATAAAAAGCCAAAAACATCTGGGGAAAATGCAGGAAAAATATCAACAAAGAGAAAATGCAAAAGAAAGTATAGTTTATCAGCAATCACAATAAATGTAATTGGACTATATATAACTACTACAGAACATAGATTAATGCATTGGATTGAATTTCAGTATTCACTTGCTGAATACTGAATACATATATGCTGAATACAGACCAAAAACAAATTCAAACAGGAAAACTGAGTATAAAAAGACTGAAAAGATTTTCTCATATATGTACTAATTCAAATAAAGCAAGTGAGGTGATGTTAATTTAATTTTTAAAAGCCGATAAGAATTAAGGCAGACATTATATCACAATGATGGAGAACTTCCAGGAAGAGGGCAGAGTGGTGAGCAGCAGAGTCTGAGATTTGGTGTCCAGATACTAGAACATAGCAATGTGAGAAGAAAGAGGGATGTGGGTCCTGGGGCCCTAGGAAGGAACTGAAGCAAAAATTGAAGCCCACAGCAAGAGCAAACAAAGAGACTTCAGTGAAGAAGGAGAAGGTGGCAGGCAACACTTTCTGCCTCGAACTGGACTCACTGCATAGGAGGGGTAGCTCAAAACTGCACGTATGGTGACTACTGCTGACCCCAGAGGCCTCCACAAAGAAACACACAAGTGGAACAGAGCAGTGAATGCAGCAGACTTCAGTGGCTGGTGAGTTATTTAGATTCAAATGTCCCCCAGGAGAGGACAACTGGCCATGAGTCATCCTGGAGTGGGGCCAACTGAGCTTGAAACACAGAGTAACTGCTGGTTCCCTCTATAAGCTCCCAGCATCATGGTCAGGGAACTGAGTTCAAGTCAGGAGGAAGTCAGGGGGCCAAGTTTGAGCTTGCTGAATACTGAATACATATATGCTGGCAGGGGGCCAAGTTCAAGCTGGAGGGGGCACATGGGTTGCTGCAAACTGATCAGGTCTGGTTCCAGTCTCATGGTTAGAAACCAGCCTGAACTTCAGTGCAGCTTGCTAAAATTATCCGCTACCCCACCATAAAGCTAGACTTGGCTTGCTGGGATTAATCAACTTGGATCTGAACTTTGTCCACCCATGTGGTCTACCACTGACAGCAGAGACACACCTTGAAGTGGACTTTTTTTTCTTACTTTTTTCTTTCTTTCTCTCTTGTTTTATTTTTGTTTGATTTTGTTTGTTTTGTTTTCTTGATTGTTCTTGTTTTTATATGACTATGAAAATGGTTTCTAGTCTTATTGCTGTTGTTGTTCTGTTCTGTTCTTGGTTTTATTTCTTTCTTCTCTCTTTCCCTCCTGTCTTCACCAGTTTACCAAACCTTGTGTGATCTTCCTTTGTTCTCCAGCCTTGCTTTTAATCTCTTCCTCTTCTATTTCTCTATTTTTCCCCCAACCGCTTTTACATTTTCTCCTCTGAGGGTAAAGCTGCCATATTGAGGGTTTATTTACTGCACACAAGTTTCTGATTCATTTTAGATTTTATTATATAACCACAAATCTAGTTCATGTGATTAAAGGTGGCAAATTACCTCAGTTTGTCATTTTCTAGGCTGTGTCTGATGCTACTGTTGTTGCCGATTGTACCACTTTAGCAAAGTGACATAACTGTTCTAACCAGTTGTTCTTCCTGGTTTACCGAGACTGAGATTGCCTAAGGTTCATAAAAATACTATAGGCCAGTGCCTAAGAACCAGGGACTGGGGCAAGTAGACAGTAACTTCTCATCCCTAATAAATTGAAGAGGTAAGCTCTTGCAACAGACTCAAAATTCAAAAGCCAGGTACTCCATGAAGACACCTCTGAGAAATAGTCATTTCCTAATGGTTCTAAATACTAGTAATAAAGCTACTTGCCATAGGTAATCTACAAGCATAAACCTAGGAATTAAACTTTAAAAAAAGAAAAGATAAAACAGAAAATGAGAAGACCCTTAAACAAGATGCAACCCCAGACTTTTAGCTCACCAAAGGCAAACCCAGGGGACAATGAGGTGAAACAATCCAAAAGCCACCAACCTGAACTCTCTGAAGTGGTAACAGCAGAAGTAATAACAGTGATAGAAATAATTTACCAGAAGATACTAAAAACATGAATTTATGTGCTTCTAAAAAACATAGTCTTAAAATATACAAGCTAAAATAAGCAAAATTTCAAGGAAAATGTGCAAATTTATAAGTAAAGTTCAAGCCACTTTAAACAGTTTGACCAAAAATGGATAAGTAAAGCAGATAAGAAAAATTAGTAAGGCTACAGTAAATCTGAAGAAAAAATTTAAAGTCATGATACAATACAGAATGTTTCAAAACTTTTTAGTATGCTCCCTTTGAGAGATATATTTTATATTAAAATGAAGGATATAAATGCATATGCACACATACACTTGGATGGATATATATATATATGCTTAACAAATACCTTTAATTTTTTTTTGCCTTTTTTGAGACAGCCTCGAACTCACAGTGATCCTTCATGCCTCAGCCTCCTGAGGCCTGAGATTACAGGCATGCGACACCAAGCCTAGCTCTCACCTTTAATGTGAATAGTGCTCTCTTTTTTTTTTTTTTTTTTCTTTGCGGCACCAGGGATTGAACTCACGACCTTGCACTTGCGGGGCAAGCGCTTAGACCGCTGAGCTAGATCCCCAGCCCTGTTTTTGAGACAGGGTCTCACTATGCCTTTCAGGCTGGCCTTGAGCTCACTTTGTAGCCCAGGCTGGTCTCGAACTCACAACGATCCGCCTGTCTCAGCCTCCTGAGTGCTGGGATTAAAGGCGTGAGTCACCACGCCCGGCAAGTAGTGCTCTCTTATACTATTTGAGTATTATTTTATTCCAGTTTTTTTCTTTTTGGTATTGGAAATCAAACTCACAACCTCATGCTTGCCAGGCAAGCACTGTGCTGCTGAACTATATCCCCAGCTTTATTCCAGTTTTTAAAAACCATGAGTTACAACAAACTAAACTAATTTCAGTCTACAAAACACTGATTTTACAAATATATACTGATGTGCAGTCAACAAGTAAAAGTTATAGTCTTTTTAATCTAAAATAAATAGTATACACAATGGTGAAACAGATTCCTTCTCCATAAAGTTAGCAATAAGTGAGGATGCTTATTATCAATAATTCTATTTAACATTGTATTGGTGGCCAAAGTCAATGTAAAATGGGACAAAACGTTTTGAAAGATTGAATATAACAAACTTCAGCTGATTTACTATCTGCATAAATAAGGAACTTCACAGACAAAATTTAGTACTAACAAGAGATGTCAAAAAGGTTCTAAACATCAGAACAATAAACATTAACAGTTTCCCTAAAGACTAGTAATAATTAACTAGAAGGTGAGAAAAGTTATTCATTATGGCAATAAAAATGTAAAACACCAAAGAATGAATCTAACAGATGTACACAACCTTTATGGAGACCATTACAAAACACTGCAAAAAAAGTATAAAGAAAGACTGGATTAACTGAAGAGGAATCAACGTGTTCAAGGATGATGAAAAGTTGATATGATGAAGGTCTCAAATCTCTACAAAACAATGTAAACTAGATGTAATTCCAATCAAAATCCCAACAGGAAAAGCTGATCCTGAAATTCATTTGGAAAAGCAGAAAGACTTGAACAAATGCAACAGTTTTGAAAAAGAAAGTTGGGAGACTTGCTTGCCAGGTGCTAGGTTTATTTTGAGACAATATGGAACTTGCTTAGAGATGAGCAAACACATCACTGGTGCAGGATAGTGTGTAGAAACAGACTGATATGAAGACCCAGTACATGTTAGAGCAAAATTATAATCAGCACAGAAAGGAATAGGTTGTTTATTCATTTATGTTGTGACACATCCAAAAAGAAAATGTAAAATTCAATCCTTCACTCACATTATATAAAATAAGTCCCAGGTAGATTACAGATTTAATACAAAATTGTAAAGTTCAAAAGAAAATATAGAAAGAATGTATTTGTGGAAACTTGTTATGTTGCCCGTGTCTTAGTTACTTTTCTTGTTGCTGAGACAAAATACCCAACACCCAAAGTTAAAGGAGGAAAGGTTTATTTGACTCACAGTTTGTGAAGGTTTCAGTGCATGGACAGCAGGCTCCAAGGCAGGGTAGCATGGCAGAGGGGAATCATAGAGGAGAAACAGTCCATGGCAAGCAGGCAGGCAAGAGCACATTAGCCCTTTTTCTCTCCTTATATTTTATGCAGTCTAATCACCCTAGGGCAGGTATAGCACTCATATCCTTAATCCCAGCCAAAACAATGCCAAACCAATCAGTGGACTGAGTTAGTAATCACACATCCTTGATCCTAGCACTACACATTCTAGATTCAGCCACCTCTGGAAAGAACTCCCATCCCATAACTGTATGAAGCTCTTGGGGGAACATCTAGACACAAGCTGTAATACCCAGGCTTACCTCGAACTCCTGGGCTTAAGTAATCTTACTCTTAGCTTCCCAAGGAGGGAAGTAAATATTTCTTTAAAAATAGGGTTTCATAGGCCAAACATGGTGGTGTACACCTGTAATCCCAGCACTGAGGATGCTGAGGCAGGAGAATTGCTGTGAGTTCAAGGCCAGGCTGGGTTACCTAGTGAGTTCAAAGCCAACCTGAATTGCATAGTGAAACCCTGTCTCAAAAAGACAAAAAAAAATAGGGTTTCATAAATGAGAAGCAAGAGATATTAACTATGATATAAAAGACTGATATATTTATCATTATAATTAATCTATGTCTACTTATATTATCAAGAACAAAGTTAAAGACAAGATAAAGAGAAGAAATATGTGTGATATACATGTCAAATGTACACACAGAATTTCTACAATTTGATAAGAAAAACTATAACACAATAAGAACATGAGCAACCATACAATTCTGGTATCCTCATCCTGCATATATTACCAAAGGAAAGGAAATCAGCATGTCAGAATATGTTTCATCTCTATATTTATTACTGCACTATTCACAATAGCTAAAGTATTGAATCAGCCTAGATGCCCATCAACAAAAGAAACTACAGACTGTGTATACAATGAAATATTATTCAGCCATTAAAAGCATGATATCCTATTATTTGCAGCAAAATGAATGGAACTGGACGATACTATGCTAAGTGAAATACATCAGACACAGAAAGACAAATGTGGTGTGTTGGATGTTAAAAAGGTCAGTCTGAATGTAAAATAGTATCTATCAGAGGCTGCAAACAGTCAAGAAGAGAGTGAGAGAGGGAGATTGGTTACCAAAATAGACAGGAAGGTTACAAAGTAGTTAGAAATTGTATTAGTCAGATCTGTCACTGTGACACAATGCCTCAGATAAGCAACTTTTTTTCTGGTCTTTTTGAGACAAGGTCACACTCTGCAGTTTAGGCTAGCCTTGAACTCACTTTGTAGCCCAGGCTGGCCTTGAACTCACACCAATCCTTCTGCCGCAGCCTTCTGAGTGCTGGGATTACAGGGATGTGCCACCACATCTAGCTTCAGATAAGCAATTAAAGGAGCAAAGACTTATTTTAGCTCACAGTCTTAGAGGTTTCAGTCAGCTGCCTCCCTTGCTTTTAGGCCTGTGGCATGATAGAAATGTGGTACAAAGGTCCAGCGCAGGAAAGCCACTCACCTCACCATATCCAGGAAGCAGAGAAAGAGGGCTTGAAGAGCCTGAGAGAAAGGAGCAAAGGACGAGACACAGTGTGCAAGATCCCACCCCCATGACATCATCTCTACAACAGGGCTCCACTTCCTAAATTCCTATTACTTACCCAAATGCCATCAAACCATGATCTTATCAATGGACTAATCCACGGATGAAATTAGGCCCCTCATTATTCAATCACCCTCTAAAAGCCCCACCTCTGACTACAGACTTTTGGGGGACATTTCAGATCTAAACCATAAGAGAAGTAATACATTCTAGTGTTCTGCAGTATCATGAGGTGATTACAGGTCAGTGAAAAACTATTTCAGCACTTTCAAAGTTCTGTAAAGTACATAAATATTTTACACCATCAGATTGTCAAAATTTTTAAATTTTGATAACACCAAGAACTGGAGGTTGCTTAAAGCTGGAAAGATGACCACCTATTATTTATGAAAATGCCAGTTGATAAAAACCGTGTAGACTAATTCAACCTTATCTAAGAAAGTTTAAGATGAGCTACTTTGTGACCCAGCAGTCCTATTCCTAGATATTTATCATAGATAGAAAAAAGTTCACACATGTGCAGGAAGACCTAAATGTTCATTGAAGAATTGTAGTATACATAAAAAATGGGAACAATCTAACTATCCATAAATAGGAAGCGTAAACTGTGGCATAATGATGCATCAAAGATAACATCATTGACACGAAATTTGAAACTATAAATTATGCTATTATTTATGGATACATAAATATGTACTACAATACAAAAATGTGCATTGGAATGATTGAAAACAAAATTAACTATTGATAATTTATAGGCAAAGAAAAGGGAAAAGTGGGAAAAGGAAGAATCAGTCATTCAACTGTTAAAATTTTAACAAAAATGAGAAATCTTAGGTTTTGACAGAGCTTGAATCAGATGTCTGCTGTTACTCCCCAAACTTCTCTGGATGTATTTTAGAATAATTTCATCACTACAGTTAACTCTGTCCTTCTTCTGTGTGCATGTTTTTTTTTTGTGTGTGTGTGTGTGTGTGTGTATTTATAGATTATACTATGGTTTTGGTTAAATAAATTCTGAAATAATACTTTGAAAAATCTAAACAAACAAAATTACTCTTGGGTTATCTGTTCTCAAATATTCTTAGTCTTTTAAAGATACTGTTGGTATGAAAACTCATATTGTCACCTCGTTTATGTCACTTGAATCCAAATAACTCCCACTGGTTCACTAAGGCAAATTTCTTTATAATTTTCCCATTTCATCAGAAATATATTTTTAATTGGTTTTCTCTTTTTAAAAAAGTATAGAAGTGATATTTCACAATTACTGAAAATTTGACACATAGAGTTTAATTGCTCAAAGTCTCCCCCCTCCCCGCCAAAACTATAGAATTTAAGTATATGTCTCAGTAGCCTTTCATCTTTGTATAAATTTAACTGATTTGGACACATGATTTTCTAACATGTATTATTCTAATTCAATATTGCTGCAAAACTTTCCTCAGAGTCATGGGCTGGGAGGAGAACCAAGAAGCCCAACCCGCACCCTCTCATGAGTCAGTGGCAGCCATGCGGGTCAGAAGGAGAATCGAGAAGCCAAGCTGTGCCCTCCCATGAGCCAGCCAGTGCACCGGCCGGGAGATAAGAAGAGCCACCTTCCCCACCCCTCCCTCGTAAGCAGCCTGCTAATTTGGAGGAATGCAGACTGAGATGACAGCAAGCGAAGTAAAAAAACAACTTAATGCTTCAATGGTTTATCACTTTGCAGGCCTAAAACCAGTAGTCTGAGCATCTATTTAGAGGATAATTATATGCAATATAGCAACTATGGGGGTTTCCATCTGTTTTGTTTTTGAAATCCAACATCATTCTCACTGTTTTGTTTTGTCCCATTTTATTGTTTTGTTTTGCCTTTAAAATACAATATATATAATTGATAAAAAGAAAAAAGAAAAGTAACTAAGACCAAAACAAAACAAAAAAACAAACAAAAAAACCAGGCTGGGCCTGAGGGCACACACCTGTAATCCCATCATGCAAGAGGCTGAAACACGAGGATTGTAGGGAGTTCAAGACCAGCCTGGGCTACAAAGTGAGCTTAAGGCCTATCTGAACGGCATAGTGAGACCCTGTCTCAAAAAGACAAGGGTTGGGGACTTAGCTCAGTGGTGTAAGTGCCTGCCTTGCAACTGTGAGATTATGAGTTCAATCCCTGCTGCCCCTAGCCTTCTTTTGTAGTAGGTACATAACAGTCAACAATTTTTCTATGATTATTTACTTAAACTTTCCACTCTTTTGGAACATCTAGGTTACTTTCACTTTCTTGTTTATATGAATAAAATCATGAGAAAATTTCTCACTAAAATATATCTTAAGTATTTTTAGTTATTTCTGAGCTGGGTTTTCAGTTTTCAGAGCACAAACCTTTGGATAAGTTGCTTCTAAAAGGGCACACTTCTGTTTGCAATGCTATAGAGCAACATTTGACAGCACTGGGTGACTTACAGCCCCGGAATTCTATACTTATAGCCACCATATCCCAGTGATTACTTTATTCTTAAAAGGTTGTCTTAAATCACAATTGGTGACTATTACAAGAAGACCAGCTGAGAAACGCTAGCCTTGACTTATTTATAAAAATTCTCTGAAAAATGATAGGAGACAGTAATCATCTTAAATACTATTTACATGTAGACATGCATCACTTAATGATAGAATAAGTTCTGAGAAATGTGTCATGAGGCAGATTTGTCATGGTGCTATCGTCACACAACCTAGATGATGTGACTTACCACACACTTACCTGTGTGGTGCGTTACTTGCATAATGTGACCTTTTGATGCAATCAAGAGATGAGGTCAACACAAGATAAAAGAGGCAGCTGGCAGTGTAACATGATATGCTATTTTACAGAAAGCATTTTTAAGTAGAAGGAGTACACTTAAAATAATGATTAAAATGTAGTACAGCAAATACACAAACCAGTGACATAACAGTTTATTGTCATTATCAAGTATTACGTACTGTACCTAATTGTTCATGGTGGGGGGTTTTTTGGGTTTTGGTTTTTTGTTGTTGTTGTTGTTGTTGTTTGTTTGTTTCTTTTGGTACTGGTAATCAAACTCACAACCTCGTGCTTGCCAGTCAGGTGCTATGCTGCTGAGCTGTACCCCAGTGCTATATGGTGTACTTTTATACAACCAGCAGTACTATAGATTGTTTATACCATCATTACCCTAAAAACACAAGTAAAGCATTATGTCACAACTTTTTGACAGCTGTGACAAAACTAAGTAGCTAAAATTTTTCAGTTCTGGTATAACCTCAGAGGCCCCTTACTCCATATGCTATATATAGTGCATGGCTATAATTAGAAATAACTCTTCATGATCAAGCCCTTAAGTGTGCAAATCTTAAAACTATGTTCAGAATTAAAGGGTCAAGGAGAAATATTTTATTTTTAATCTAAATTATAAATAGACTTCCTAAAATTCGAGTGTTTTCTAAAATGTACTAGGCGCTCCTGTATGTTTCTTGAAATGTAAGAGGAACATATTGAGAAGCATCAAAATATGAGAAATGAAATATAAATAAAGACAATAAAAGCCCAATCTGTTCTCCCACTGATCAAACAAAATTTTATAAAAAAATCAACACTTTTTTTTCTCAAAATGGATTAACTGGAACATATTTTGGAAGTAATTAAGCCATGGTAGAACTTATAGGGACATATATATAAGGATATTCTTTGAAGCACTGAAGAGCCAGAAGAACAAGAAATAGAATGTAAGGTTTTTCTGGAAATGGTTGAACAAATGTTGTCATGTGCTGGTATGGATATAATGCAGCAATATAAAAATTGGCCTCATCACTGGCCTCTCCGTTGAAGAGATTTCCATGGGTACTGCTAAGTGGGGAAAGAAAAATTCAGAAAAGATAAAATAATAAAGACAACAAAAAACATAATGTGATGTATATGATTAGATCATTCACATGGGTTTCCTGAAGGTAGGAGGAAGGTTGGGGAAGTTGCAAAAGAGACAGGAGAAGGAACAAGAAAAATAATATCCTTAGAGAACGCTTGGACAGGTGTTCAAGTAAAACTCTATGAATAGGCAGTTGAAGAAGCAAGGAGCCCTACCTCCAAATATAATGCATAAAGCTCAGTTCAGTTACCCCTGAACAATTCTTAGTCACTTCATGTAAAGGTCACCAGTATAGCATTGGCAACTGATAGCAGATTCCGCTTTCTATTCTTTATATTTAGTTCTATATAAGAAAACACAGAAGACATCACAAAATTCTCACTTAAAATAGATATGAACAAAATCTTATAGGATGAAATTAGATTGATCAAGCAATATTCTTTTTAAACTATCAGGCTAATTTTACTCACCATTTTCAAATGAGCCAAATGAAATGATCATTTTCCCTTAAAATTACAGAGATTATAATTAGAAAATAAACATAACATTTAAGGTGCTCATAACATTGGCCTTCATATCAATTTCCTTCACTAACCTAGTTAACTACTTAGTGTGTGTGTCTTGGTTACTTTTCTTGTTGCTGAGACAAAATACCCAACACCCACAAGCTGTAGAGGTTTCAGTTCATAGTCAGCTGGCTCCAAGGCAGGGTGGCATGGTAGGGGGCACTGCACAGGAGAAACAGCTCATGGCAGAGCAGGCAAGAGGCAGTAAAGGAGCAAGCAGCAGCAGCAGCAAGCCTCCCTCTCCTTTTTATCCTATACAGATTAACAAGCCTTTTGGGTGGTGCTACCCACACCCAGGCTAGACCTTCCATTATCCACACCCAGATCGATGCTAAACCAGTCAGTGAACTAACTTAGTACCCTTCATCTCAGGATCACATACTTTAGATCCAACCAGCTCCAAGAAAGCCTCACCTGTGAGCACACGAGGCTGAGAAAATTGAAGGTCCAAAACTTTCCTGAGTACATTATATGGATTTGCCTAAATTAAAAGCTATCTGAATTCTATGAGATTAGTCATATTTCTCATGGTCTTCCAGTCACTTCTCTCTCCTTGCTAGCTGAGAAATTCTTCCATGTAAGGCATGTTTAGTTGTTAAACAAAAAACACCAAAGTGTCTTACAGGGTGACTGTGCCATTTTTGTGTTCACACCAACAATGGACAAGAGTTCCTGTTGTTTCACATCCTCACCTGTATTTTGTGATGTCAGTGTTCCAGACTTAGGTGTGTAGTGGCATCTGATTGTCATTTTAATTTGTAATTCTTTAATGACGTATGATGTAGAAGATCTTTTTGTATGTTTACATGCTCCCTAGCTTGGTAATGTATTTTCTCTGGTGAGGTGTCTGTTCAGTCTTTGTCTTATTTTTTAATCAAGTTGTTTTCTTATTGTTGAGTTTTAAAGGTTCTTTGCATATTTTAGATAAAATATTTACTTCCAGACTGTGACTTGCCTTCTTGATCTCCTGATATTGTCTTTCACAGAATAAGAGTTTTTCATCCTAACAAGATCCAGCCTATCAATTATTTCTTACATAAATTGTCTCTTTGGTGTCATATCTAAAAATGCATGGTTATACCCAAGATGGGGCAAATTTTCTCCAGTGTTATCTTCTAAGGACTCCATAGCTTTTCACTTTATATTCAACCCTATGATTCATTTTGATTTTGTAAATTCTGTGTGTGAGTATATCCAGTTGTTCAATCATCATTTGCTGAAAAGACGATCTTTGTTTCACTGTATTGCTTTTGCTCTTTCATCAAACATCCCTTGACTATATTTACATAAGTTTATTTTTGACTTTCTCTTCCAGTCCATTGATCTAGTTGTCTACTTTTTCACCCATATCACACTATCTTAATTATCATAGCTCTATAATTACGTCTTAAAGTTGGATAGTGTCAAACCCACATCTTTTTCTTCAATATTGAATTGACTATTCTGGTTCTTTTGCTTCTCCATATAAACTTTAGAATCAGCCTGTTGGTATCCACAATATAACTTGGAAGAATTTTGACTGGGATTGTATTGAACCAACACTCCAAACTGGGAGGAATTGACATCTTGACAATATTGATCTTTCTATTCTCGATCATGGAATATTTCTCCATCTATTAAATGTTTTTGTATCAGTCTTCAGAGCTTTGTACTTTTCCTCATATAGTTCTTGCACATAGTTTGTTAGATTTATACCTAAGTATTTCATTTTGGTAGGTGTTAATATATATAGTAATGTGTTTTTAATTTCTAATTTCAACTGTTCTTTACTGATATGTAGTAAAATGACTTTAAATTCTGGAAACTTATGATAATCATTTATTAGTTTGGGTTGTACTTGTTTTTTGTTTTTTTGTGGTTTTTTTTTTGTTGCCCTTTCAGATTTTCTACTTAGACAACCATGTCATCTGCAAACAAGGCCAATTTTTTCTTTTTTGAGGTTTTTCTCTCCATAAATGTGGCAGAATGACTACAGGGATCTGGAGTTGGTATTTTCCTTGCCCCAAATTGGTTACACTCTGATTAAAACACACACGCGCGCGCGCGCACACACACACACACACACACACACACACACACACACACTTAGCATGTTAGTTTTTGATGAGCTGGTTTCCCCTAGGAGTGGGCCTTGTTAAGAAGACACTGCTGTGGCATATTTCAAAATAAGTACTTTTCCCCCTCATCTTGCCAAAAGCATATAAGCATTTTTTTCTCCAACACTCACTGTGAGAACCTGATGAGTTTCTCTCCTAGAGATAAAACTTAAAAAACATGGGACATATGTACAACTGTGTCCCCCTAAAATATATAACTCCCAGACTTGTCCAAACCAACTCATTAGCGATTTCTCAATTATGGTGCAGGATGTTTTTTCCCTGACACTGGTACCTGGGGGAGTTTCTGCCCCGGTAAAAGTCCTGATTCCCTGCATCTGCCTGTTGGTCTTTCCAGCTGTAGGGACAGGGGTGCACCCTGTGACCTCAATTCTGTCAAA
>RJWT010000874.1:0-56209 GCA_004365215.1 Cuniculus paca
GGTTATGGGAAAACTCCAAGAGGAAGAAATAACAATCTTAAATATATATGCACCAAATATGGGAGCACCCAACTATATAAAACAAAGATTAATAGAAATGAAAAATCAGATAAGCAATAACACAATTATAACAGGAGACCTTAACACACCGTTGAGTCAAAGATACAGATCAACTAGACAGAAAATCAGCAAAGAAATAACAGAACTGAATCAAACCTGTGAACAAATGGACCCGGTAGATGTCTACAGAGTTTTTCACCCAACAACATCAGAGTATACATTCTTCTCAGCTTCACATGGTACATTCTCCAGAGTAGACCATATATTGGCCCATAGAACATGCTTAAATAAATGCAAAGGAATTGAAATTATCCCATGTGTACTATCTGATCACAGTGCCATCAAACTGGAAATTAATGACAAAAGAAATTGTAAAAACTCCGTAAACACATGGAAATTAAATAGCACACTCCTGAACAATCAGTGGGTCACAGAGGAAATTAAAGAAGAAATTAAACAATATCTACAAGCAAATGAAAATACAAATACAACCTACCGGAACCTATGGGATGCAATGAAAGCAGTCCTTAGAGAGAAATTTATTGCGGTGAATTCCCACATCCAGAAAATGGAACGAGTGCAAATAAATAATCTGATGTTACATTTGAAACATCTAGAAAAAGAAGAACAAGCCCAACGCAAAGCCAAAAGAAGGGAGGAAATTGTAAAGATCAAAGCAGAAATTAATGCAATTAAGATTAAGAAAACAGTACAAAGAATCAACGAATGAAAGAGCTGGTTCTTTGAAAGAATACATAAAATTGATAAACCGCTAGCCAACCTTATTAAAAAAAGGAAAGAAAAATCTCAAATCCATGCAATAAGGAATGAAAAGAGTGAAATCACTACAGACCCTGTAGAAATACAGAAGATCATCAATACCTATTTCAAAAATCTTTACTCTCATAGGTTCAAAAACACCGAAGAAATGGACAGATTTCTAGAAACATATCAATTACCGAAACTGGACCAAGAAGATGTAAAACTACTGAATAATCCAATTTCAGTTGATGAAATAAAAAATGTAATTAGAACCTTACAAACCAAGAAAAGTCCAGGTCCTGATGGATTCACAGCTGAGTTCTACAAGAAATTCAAGAAAGACTTAATTCCAACACTCCTCAAACTCTTCAATGAAATTGAAAGGGAAGGAAGTCTCCCTAAATCATTCCGGGTATCAAGTATTACCCTAATACCAAAACCAGAGAAAGACCCAACCAAAAAAGAGAACTAAAGGCCAATCTCCCTAATGAACATAGATGCAAAAATCATCAATAAAGTACTGGCAAACAGAATACAGCAAGTCATCAAGAAGATTATACACCATGACCAAGTAGGATTCATCCCAAGAATGCAAGGATGGTTCAACATACGCAAATCAATAAATGTAAGACACCATATCAATAGAACCAAAGATAAGAACCACATGGTCATTTCACTAGATGTAGAAAAAGCTTTTGATAAAGTCCAACACTCTTTCATGATAAGAATCCTACAGAAAATTGTAATAGATGGCCTTTGCCTCAATCTGATAAAAGCCATCTATGACAAACCAGCAGCCAGCATGACATTAAATGGTCAAAAACTGAAAGCTTTCACTCTAAAATCGGGCACAAGACAAGGATGTCCATTATCACTGCTCCTATTCAATATAGTGCTGGATACGTTAGCCAGAGCAATTAGACAAGAGAGAGAAATAAAAGGAATAAGAATAGGAAAAGAAGTTAAGTTATCACTATTTGCAGATGACATGATACTCTACATAGAAGACCCACAAAACTCCATAGAAAGACTTCTGGATGTCATAACCAAATTCAGTAACGTAGCTGGATACAAAGTCAATATGCAGAAATCAATCGCATTCCTGTACACAAACAACAAACTCACAGAGAGAGAAATAAGAGAAACCACACCCTTTATAATAGCATCCAAAAAAATGAAATACTTAAGAATCAACCTAACAAAGGAAGCAAAAGATCTACTCAATGAAAATTACCATACTCTGAAAAAAGAAATTGAAGAGGACCTCAGAAAATGTAAAGATATTCCATGCTTATGGATAAGAAGAACAAACATTGTGAAAATGGCCATTCTTCACAAATTATTATACAGATTTAATGCAATTCCCATCCAAATACCATTAGCATACCTCACAGATCTAGAGAAATTATTCTTAAAATTCATCTGGAACCACAAAAGACCTAGAATAGCAAAGGCACTTCTGGGCAGCAAGGGCAGGACAGGAGGCATCACAATCCCGGAGTTGAAATTATACTACAAAGCTACTATAATCAAATCAGCATGGTACTGGAATCAAAACAGACCTGAGTATCAATGGAATAGATTAGAAGATACAACCCCAAGTATAAACACACTCAGCCACCTTATCTTTGACAAAGGGGCCAAACATGTTCACTGGAAGAAAGATAGCCTCTTTAATAAATGGTGCTGGAAAAACTGGCTTGCCATAAGCCGAAAACTAAAATTAGACCCAAGCCTATCATCATACACTAAACTAAAGTCAAAATGGATCAAAGATCTAAATATTAAAGCAGAAATACTAAATCTGCTGGAAAACAAAATAGGTAGGAATCTTGAAGACATACGGGTAGGTGGAGAATTCATGAACAAAAGTCTAACTGCACAGGAAAGACTTCCCAGAATCAACAACTGGGATCTTGTCATGTTAAACAGTTTTTGCATGTCAAAAGAAATCTCCAACAGAGTGAAAAGAAAACCCTCAAATTGGGAAAAAATTTTAGTCAACTGTCCTTCAGACAAAGGTCTTCTATCTAGAACATATAAAGAATTAAAAAATATGAGGCCCTCAAAATTCAAAGACCCAATCCAGAAATGGGCATCTGAGATAAAAACACACTTCTCAGCTGAAGAAATATGAATGGCAAATAAATACATGAAAAAATGTGCAGCATCATTGGTCATTAGAAAAATGCAAATTAAAACAACTCCGAGATTTCATCTCACTCCAGAAAGAATGGCCAGGATCAAGAAAACCACCAACAATAAATGCTGGAGAGGCTGTGGGGAAAAAGGTACCCTTCTCCACTGTTGGTGGGAGTGCAGACTGATGCAGCTACTGTGGAAATCAGTCTGGAGGTTTCTCAAAAAGCTAAGGCTGGAAGTCCCATTTGAACCAGCTATTCCACTTCTGGGCATATTTCCAGAAGAAGTGAAATCATCTTACCACAGTGATATATGTGCACCCATGTTTATAGCAGCACAATTTGTAATAGCCAAATCTTGGAAACATCTCAAATGCCCTTCAGTTGAGGAATGGATAAAAATGATGTGGTACTTTTATACAATGGAGTATTATTCAGCTATAAAAAATGATCACATTGAAGCTTTTATAGGTAAATGGATGCGACTTGAGACCATACTCGTAAGTGAAATAAACCAAGCACACAGGTGTAAACAAACACTGCATCGTTTCCCTAGTGTAAGAAACTGAAAGACTCAATAAGATACAAAATTCCTGATAAATATGGAGAAAAGGTTCTGAAGTCCAATGGTGCTTTTATTCTTTGATTTGATTGGTTTACGTCCCTTTCCTAGTATTTGAAGGCAATATGTGAGAAGATAGGAACGGCTCTTTTGAAAAGTGGGACGTTACGGTAGCCATTGCTGGTTTCTTGTCCCACTTGAAGGCCTGCAATGCTTTTTTGTTTTATCTGGTTTTATATTACTTTGTTTTGTTTGAGTTTATTGTCTGTAAATGTATGAACAACCATTTTGAAGAAAGCAAGAGGCACTAGGGTAACCATTGTTAATCTCCTGTTGTTATGTTTTGAAAATCTGTATAGCTTTCAGTGTTCTGTTCTGAAATGCTATATTATGTTTGAATCTATACTGTTTTGTGTTGCTCTGTTTCATTTTGTTTTGTTTTGTTCTACTCTCTTTAAAATAATTTTAAAAAAGTAGAACAGTAAACCTGAACCTTAGTAAGAAACATTGAATGTTTTCTTTATAAATTAAAATTTTGTACTTATTTCCCTTATGAATAATAATTTTAAGCTTTCCCCACAGATTTATACTATTAAATATTTATCCATTTCACATTTTTCAAATGTGCAGTTTTGTTCACATTCCAAATATTCAAAAATGGAATTCAGTTTGTGAACATTTGACTTTAAAGACAAAATATGTTGAAAACAAGTGTGTTTTTTCTCAACAATAAAAATAATATTTTAATTGTATTGATGAGGGGAAAAGCCCACAGGTTGAGTTTCTTCACATTCTTGATTCAGTAGAAATTGTCATGAACATAATAGCAAGTTTGAGCTTGAATTATTTTTGTGACACGGTCTAAAGAAAATTTTTCTTTAAACAAATATAAAGCTGGCTCAATGCTTGAGATAGTTTTTGGTTGAAACACTCCTAGATAAAAATATGCTAAGATTTATCACAATAAAATTAGGAGAAGAAAGTAATAAAGACAACAAATGCCATGAGCTAGAGTTCTGGCCAGAGGCATATATGAGATTATCATTAGTAAAATTAAGATCAAAAAATTTTTAAAAAATGAATGAAAGCATAAAAGCATAAGAAAGGAAATTGTGTTATATATCTCTCTGTCTACCCATCTGTTTTTCTCTCTATATTTACCATCAGAAACACATAAACACACACACACACACACACACACACACACACACACGTATATTTTACAGAGTGAGATGAAATTAGAAAGATGAGAGACTGTATATGAGAAATTATGTACCAGATGGTAGGAGCCACGGAGGAGATGAGTTCTCTCGCCTTCAGTAGTGAGATTATGTTTCAACAAACCTTCCACACATATGTTTTCAAATGAGTGCAACACCATATATAGAGTTTCAAAAGTAAGAAACAAAATTTCACTGGAGTTAAGGTGAGAAATAGTCATTATCCATTTGGATTTGTTCCAGTTCTCACAAGGGCAAATTCCTAAACTGCCATTTTCTTTTCCCATTATAGATTCTGGCACCAGGGCAAGATATTAGGATTTTAATACCTTAATATATTCCATGAAATACACTCGTGTACTTTACTATTTTGACCTTTTGGCACATCATATTTTGATTCGGGTGGCCATTTCACTCTTCGCTTTCGAGCGCATGGAGGCTGTAAAAGAGTAAAATGAATGGATTGACTATAGCTAGTCACAATACAGAATACTGAAAAGGTCATCGTATCTCATTGTCCATGCTATTACTCACAGAATACACAAGATCTTAAATATTTGATACCAAACTCTTATGACAAAGGAGTCCGACAAAAAAGTAACCAAGAATTGCTTCTCTAGCCAAAATTGCATCATAATTCAAGAATGAAAAATAGCCAAAGCCCAGCATAAGAAAAAAAATCATTTTCACTTCTTCTCATCATTCCCTTTTTAGTAAAATATGTCTGTGAGCACAAACTCTCAAAAGGAAGAGTTAGAAAACCAATCTGAAGATGTTAAAGGAACAGTTTGACATGAACAAAATTCAAAAATTCAAACTTCTGGAGTTTTTTTTTTCACAAGAGTTTCTGAGGTACATTTGTTTCTTTTGTGGAGAAGAAATTAGACAGCTGTACCTACAGAAGAAATGTAAGCAAATTTACCCTATTTAAGGTAAAGAAAGTCCCAAAGAAATTTCTTTCTAGTACAAGCTTTCAAGCATGTTTATTTTCACCCATTTATGGTATTAAGTAGCCATAGGGCTTAGCTTGCTTATCCATATGCAGAAAGTAAGTTCCTATGTAGTTCAATTACTATCATGTCTTACAGGGATATATTTGCTGCTGCCAATATTTTATCGGTAGAATTAAATGAAATATGTAAATCATAATAGAGGAAAGTGAGTCAAGTTGAGCAGACCTAAAGATGTAATTCACTGAAGAAGTAATATAAATCACCAAAAACGTTTTTGACAAAAAGCTCAGTCTCACCAGTGATTTTTAAAATATAATTTAAGCAACAATTATATCCATTTAAGCAGGGAGTGGTGGTGTACTCTTGTAATCCCAGCACTCGGAAGGCTGAGGGAGGAGGATTGTTGTGAGTTCGAGACCAGCCTGGGCTACAAAGTGCACCCAAGATCAGCCTGAACTGCATAGCGAGACTCTGTCTCAAAAAGACAAAAAACAAACAAACAAACAACAACAAAAAAAAACCAATTATATTCATTTAACTATTAATTATTGAAGAATGAAAAAAAGAAAAATTTTGATGTTTGTGAGAGTGAGAAAAATATTTTAATTTTTATTAGGGATATAAATTGTTAAATTCTATTTCACAGGCAATATTATTCAACTGCATTTAAAATGCATATGCCTTCAATTGAGCAATCTAACTTCCTGATTTTATCCTAAGGGGTAAGCTTGATGTGGGCAATGACCTGTAGTTAAGATTGTTAATCACAATGATACTAGTAATAGTGAAACACTAATGACAGCAGAATGTAAATTCCATAGTTACTTTTCTCATTGCTGAGACAAAATATACAACAGCCAAAGTTAAAGGGGGAAAGGCTCATCTGGCTCACAGTTCATAAAGGTTTCAGTCCATAGTTGACTTGTTCCAAGGTAGGGTGGCATGGCAGAGGGGCACCATGGAAGAGAAACAGTTCATGGCAGGCAAAAGACAGCAAAAGCAAGCAAGCAACAAACTATGAGTAACTAGCAACAAACCTGTCTCCGTTCCTTATGTTGTATGCAGGCTACTCACCCTGAGGGCAGACAGCTCTCACACACTTAGTCCTGGCACCTTAATCCTAGCATTGCACCATGAATCAATTACACAATCCAGATCCAGCCACCTCTGAAAAAAATCCACCTATGATCACATGAGGCTTTGGGGTGACATCTAGACACAAGTTATAACTGTAAATAAATTGTGTTTGTCCACATAACTTAAGGAAAATCTTAAGGACTCTAAGAACATGTTTCTGATGTTGTAAATTGAAAGAAGTTAGTATGTTCTGAAAGCAGTTTAATATTTTCACTGTGCTTCCAATTTTGTGGAGTGTGTGTGTGTGATGTGCATGTGGAATTACATAATTGCAATAAAAATATTTTAATAGTTTCATTAACGATTAAGTGCAGATGTTTATGTGAGGATGTACTGGGTGATTTTGTGTATCTTTTTTGTTTGGGTGCACATATAGGAAAAAAGTCTGGGAAGTATCAACACTGAGTTGGTAGCAGCAGTTAATTCTAATAATTATGTATGCTTTTTTCATAAATATGTATTAATACCTGCTATTCTGAATTTTCTCAATTATTTATAATCAATAAATATGAGTTCTTTGAAAACTGAAGAAAACATCACTTAAATAAAAGAATAAGCATCTAGAAGTGTGTACAAGTAGTGATAGGAAATTTTAAAACAGGACTAGGTACGTAGCTCAGTGATAGAGTGCTTGACCAATATGTGTGAGATCTTGATTTTGATCTTCAGCATTGGGAAAAAAAAACGTAAAAGAGAGACATATGAATTGCAATCATGCCTTAAAGAAGCATCAAAAGATTTCCTCACAAATGTATTGCTCCTTTTCCTGAATTGTCATGTCTGTTTCTAGGACTAATTCCCTGAAGTCTATGGGGACAGTGTGGGGAGTTATAGACAGAGAATTTTTATTAAAAAGAGAGGAAATTTGCCAGTTGCTATAAAACAAAGGTAATTCAAATGTTTACTCCTTCTAAATTTTCTAAACAGAATGGACTAGGATTTATGGTGTCGCCTTAACATGAGCATTTAGTGCTCAGTAAGCCTTGTGATTTATATCTAACATCACGTACTTTCCTTTCACAAAATTGCACAAATATGAGGCACAGCAGGACTGTCTCTGAAAATAATCCTGTATACTAAGGATTGTTTTAAACTCTAGCAGATAAGTCTGCATTCCAGAAGTTTGGTTTAGGTTCCATTGCTCTCAGGAGAATCCTTAGTTACTCATTCCCTAGTAACTTTAGTTTTGAATGCCTTAAAAGATATTTCGGTTTGACTAGATTCATTCAAATGTAAGACTCTGATTAACGAAACATTTTCATTTATTACATCATAAACTTATAGGTGAACTGTTCTACCACATAGGTTCCTTTTTGAGCTATGAAGATAATAGTCCTTTGGGAGACATTGCCCTCTCTCAATTTCATTTTGTGGAATATTGTTAAACACCAAGCCCAAAAAAGATCTCGCTCCCACCAGTTTTGTCTTTCACAATATGGTGCATTAGTTTCTGTTTTTTTCTCCTATCATTTTTTAGAAGCTCACCCTCACAGAAGATGTTCATAGATAAGCTCTTATCTGCTTTTGAAACACCATAACAGAGTGCCCCAGGGAGGGACAAAGTGGCGTGAAAAGTAGTGTGAGAGTTTTTTCTAGATACCTCCCCCAACACCCACACACACCAGCCACTGTCACACTAGGAGTCACTCAGAGGCAAAGCAGGGCAAAGCCCCATCTCCTGACGGCTCACTGGGGCTGCTTTCGATGGATATTCAGGATAGCATGAGTTATTCATGACAGTAATATAAACATACACAAATGAAAATAGCATGAGAATTAGTCGTGTGTGTGTGTGGGTGTTTTTTTTCCAGATTGAGAAAGGAAAACTCCAAGGCAAAAATGAAGGTTAAAAAATCACCTTCACTAAGGATACTCTTTGGAGCAGGACAAACCAAGCAGTTTGCTTTTCTCAGGATTATGGACGGATCTTCCACTTCTCTCTGGTCACATCCTAGAGATTCTAACTGAGCTGCTTTTTTACTCAGATTTCGTTAAAGACTTTGAAAAGCCTCCAAGTTTCTTTCCCTTTTCTCACAGCTGGAGAGTGAGATTTAGGGTTTTTTTTTTTTTTTTTGCAGCACCAGGGATTGAACTCATGACCTCGCACTTGCCAGGCAGGCACATAGGCCACTGAGCTAGATCCCCAGCCCTTGTCTTTTTGAGACAGGGTCTCACTATGCCATTCAGACTGGCCTTGGGCTCACTTTGTAGCCCAGGCTGGTCTCGAACTCACAACAATCCTCCTGTCTCAGCCTCCTGAGTGCTGGGATTACAGGCGTGAGCCACCATGCCTGCCCAGATATAGGTTTTTGAGAGCTTTTGTTTACCTTGCTCTCATAGGCAGGATTTAGGAGAGCTATCTGTTTACCTCCTCCTGGCGTTCTGGGAAGGAATCGCCATTGGAAGGAATCGCATTTCTAATGTTTAAAGATAAACCAGTACTGGTTTCATTTTTTGTGTACATCAGGGCTGAATGCTGACCTATGATTACTCTTTGCCAGGCCATAGAGTACAAGCTGGTATTTGATGGATTCTGGGAGTCAGAGAGCAATAATGTTTTAACACTTCCATAAAACCACCTTTTGTTTAATAGGAATAAATAATGTTGCAATCATAATACCGTCTGCCCACAGAACTGTGACATCTAATGAGATGGGGCCTCTGGATGTGAGGAGAGTACAATAGCATGAAAAATTCACCTGAGCAGCAGGAAATAATAGTTGTAATCCCAGGTATTACTCAAGAAAATTGCTCCAGAATTCACTGTATAATTAAATTAATAATTTCATGACTCATAAAGAAATCTATTGACTGTGCTCTGAAATTAGGGACAGATAAAAATTTTCAGATAGCGTTCCAGTTGTCATTCAAAGTTCCTGAATTAAAAAAATAGCTTATGAAGCAGAATAAAGAAAACAAAAAAAGAAAAATATAAAATTTCCTCTTTCCTTGTTTCAACAACTGCACCACATGCTCTAAATATTCATATCTCTCTCAAATTATGAAGTCAGCTGTGGTTGTGTTAGTCACCTTTCCATTACTGTGACGCAAATCTGAGATCGTTAACTCATAAAGGGAAAAAGTTTGGTATGCTTATGTTTTTAGAAGTTTGCAACTTGGAGTCCATGACCAGGTGGACCCAATGTTTTTACGCCTCTGATGGGGTACCAGGTGGCAATGGTGGGAGTTGCACAGCAGAGCCGATCTGCTCAATTCATGGCCAGGAAGCAAGGTTGAAGAAAAAGAAGAGGCTGAGTCCTCATAATACTGGCCAGGGCCACACCCCAGTAACCTACATTGCTCCCACTAGGTCCCACCTCTTAAAGGTTCCATGACCTCCCAACAGCAGCACCCTGGGGACACAGCCCTTAACAAGTTGGCCTTCAGGGGTCCCTCAAGATCCAAATGACAGTGCTTATTTACCTCCCATGTTCTTCCTTACAATTGCTTCCCTAGCTCTGAACACCACATCTGGCAAATGACAGGATGTCAATTAGTACCTATAGAATTCATGTACTAAAAGTTGGTCCTTCACCTGAAATTAACCTCAAGAGCTGTCTGAATAACTGGCCCCTTCCTATGGGTTTTCTATCTAGTCTTCCAGCACTGCAAATGTGAAGCCATCTGTGTTGGTTCTAGGCTGTGCACTGTCTTCTACTGAAACTATCCAATCAAAACGGGCTTGTGCCACAGTTTGCTAATTTCTTGATTTCTTCAGATTTAAAAAAATTATTTGATTCTCAACTCTTCCCAAATTTGCTACCTGGTCCAGCTAGTAGCAACAGGAATATGCTACTTATACTGATGAGAACACAAATAGGATGGTCAGCAGAGCTTTTTTTATTCATATATGATTGACCAGCAGGAGTTGAGAACTTTTTAAAGAGGGTTGAAAGTCTGTCCAAGAAAGTTTTTCTTTATCTTGCAGATTTAGCTTTTGCAAGGGTTATGTAAGTTTCTTTAGGGGATGGTGCTTCAAACTAAGGATGATACAAACTGATATGTTCACAAAAGACCCCTACTCCAGTCTTGTCTCATACCTGCAGCCACTTGAGGGGACTGCTCTTTTCTGCTTCACCTTCTTGCTTGCCATTTTTCACATACCTAACAGATCTTCTCACAGTAATTCTCATCTCTAATTCACAGCCTGTTATTGTCTCATTGTCTTAAACTGAAAATAAACACAGCCGCTTGCAGGGCTGTCTATACAATATGCTCTTCACTACAAAACTCCCACAGAGCAGATGAATGTTTATATGTGAGAGCTCACTTCTCCACAGGGTGGTATGAATATTATTATCTAAGGGTATCACTACTCCTGAATTGCTTCAATTGGATCACCAATTCTTTTTACTCTTATACTTATCTACTTTTGTTATTGAGATATAATTTTGATGCAGTAAAATGCACGGGTATTAAATTATCAACCCAATAATTTTGTCAAGGGTACAAACCCATGGAGTACACACCTATGAAAAGACCAAACCAAACAGGGTACAGAGTATTTCCATCATCCCGGAGAGTCTCTTCTGGGTCTTTTTTGATTTACCTAAGTTTGGCCTTTCCCCATTTCCCTTTCAAGTCCAGAGAGGATCACTCTGGTTTATCATATCTTGGTTTGCCAGTTCTTCTTGGTTTTTATGTAAATAGATTCAAATAGTATTCCCTCTTTTGCGTTTGGATTCAGCTTCTCATCATACCATTTTTAGATTCACCCATGTTGTATGTGTAAGAAGTTATGTTTCTCCAGGCATAGTGGTGCACATCCATAATCCCAGCACTCAGGAGGCTGAGGCAGGAGGATCCTTACACATTGGAGACCAGGCTGGGCTACAAAGTGAACTCGAGAACAGCCTGAACTACATAGTGAGACCCTGTCTCAAAAAGAAAAAAAAAGTTATGTTCCATTTTACTGCTTAGTAGAATTTCATTCTTTATATAGCATTTTTGATTATATAGCAATTTGTCAATCCATTTCTTTACTGGTGCACATTTTAATTATTTACTGTTTAGGGTTATTAGGAATAAAGTTGTTACAAATGTTTATATATAAGATGTTTATATATAAAGCATGTTTTCTTTTATATTACCAAAGAGATGAATTTCTGGGTCATTTATTACCTATTTCCTTATTTTAAAAAGCTGAGTAAAAAGTGATTGCATGATTTTACTGATGAGAATTTCTGTGGTTAATTTTCAAACTCTGTAGCTCAACTCTGGCATTTATACCAGCTATATCTCTTAGATTATAGCCATTTGAACATACAGGATTGTATTTCATTGTAGTTTCCATCCTTTCTGGTGTTTATTGGCCTTTGATGCATTTCCTTTATGAGCAGTCCATTTTAAGATTGTTGCCAATTTTTAATTATGTGTGTTTTTGCTCCTTTCTGCAAAAATTATCTATATATTCTGGATACAGATCCATTATCAGATAATGTATTGCCAGCAATTTGTTCTGCTATGTAGATTGCTGTTCAATTTATTCAAGTGTTCTTTTGATGAGCAAAAATTTTAAATTTGGAGAACTCTAATTCATTTTTTTAATACGCTTTGTTTTAAAATTACCTAAAAGATATAAGGGCTTATCAAAAATACAGTGCATGTTTAAATAAAAAAAATTTATTACAATAAAAGACACATTACCATTACACCCCTCAAAATACTTCCTCTTCCTTCACTCACACTCAGCCCATCATTTCTGTCACTTTCCCAAGCAGTCCTAGAGCTCCTATTTCTTGAATGTGTTTGAGGTGCGGGAAAATGAATTACAGTGAACATTGCTGCTCAGTGCCATCCACCAGAAAAATAGCCTTGTGAAAACACTGTGGTGTGTGTGTCTGCAGCCTTCTTATCCACCATATCGGGCACTGGTAGACTTCTGACTCTTCCTCAAGGTCAAAATGACCATGAAAGGTTAACATTTTGAATCAATTCAGGACAGGAAGGCAGCCACACAGCCCAGTTGAAGGCAGTCATGAAAGAGGTCTTCCAGAACGGCTTCCGAAGGTAGTGAGTGATGGGATATGTGTGTTCTGAGAAAAAAGGAGGGTTTTGAGGGAAAGTAATGGCAATGCACCTTTTGCTAATAAATTTTTAAAATTTAAATATTAACTATATTTCGATTATACTATATATTTGCCTGAGGTCACACAGGCATTTTTTTTTCACCTAGCATATAGCATTAGCTTTTGTAGGCAGGTCTATAGTCCATGAAAATTAATTTTACTTCATCAGTGAAATATTTCAAGTTCATTTTTTCCACCTGAGTACCTTGTTTGAGAACAATTTGTGGAACAAACTACCCTCCCCCTTCTGAACTGACTTGGTGCTTTGCTTAATTAAAATCAACTGATAATAAGTGGAGCCGTGTGACTTAGTTTTTTCCTAACACCACACTGCTTTGGTTGCTGTTTCATAGCAACCTGTGAAATTGAGTAGTGAAATTCCTTTCACTCTGTTCTTTGTCAAAGTTGTTTGGCTAGTCTAGAATTTTGTTAGGGATCACATTGAAACTAAGGATTATTCTGATCACAATGAATGTCTAAACAATATTCACTCTTCTAATATATAAAATAATACATGTTTTATTTATGTAGGAACTCTATTTTCCTGTAACATCATTTTACAGTTTTCAGTATAGAAGTCATAAGCCTTTATGTTATATATACATTGCAAAAATTTTGATGATCTTTACATATGCTATAAACCATATTATTTTCTAAATTGTCCTTCTACTTGTTTATTTATATTATACAGAAATATAATTTTATTTAATATTGTTTCTATATACTATCTGCTAAATTTTCTTTCAGTGTTAAGAGCTGTTTAATAATTGCATGTATATAATAATTTCATCTACAAATGAAGAAAATTTCACTTCTCTTCATTGTTTGTGACAAGTATTATTTAACTTATTGCACTGATTGAACATGCAGTACAGTGTCAAGTAGAATTACAGTGCACATCCTTATCACGTTTTCAATCTTAAAAGATTGTGTTTACGATATCAGTCACAATTTATATTATGATACTCACTTTAAGTTTTGTACAGTTATAGTTTATAAAGTTAAATATCATTCTTTTATCTCCAGTTGGTCAAGAGTTCTTATCATAAATGATAATTGAACTTGGTCAGTTATCAGCACCATTTTGAAAGTTAGATTTTCCTATGTTCTTTTAGCATGTGTGGTGAATTGATAACTGTTGGTCAACTTGTAATACCAGCTGAACTGAATCAACATGGTACTGAGTGGGGATGGCCCACTTGAGGATTGTTGCTAAGATAAAAAGGAGAAGAGGAGAGGAAGAGTTTAGCGTTGTGAGTTTTCCTGCAGTATTAGTTCTCTGTTGTAGTTTGGAGTGGTCAGTTCTTTTGCAGCTATTCGTTCTCCTGGAGGAGCTTGTCATGCTGCTTCCCTGATATGAACTCAGCTGCTATCATTGGAGGATTGCGGGACCTTGTTGCCTAGAATGGCTGCAGTTCACTTTGGTAGAGCTCTGGTCCTTACTTTGAACATCACTTCTTGACTCCAGAGGGGGAGATGTGTGCTGGTTAGTCTCCAGGAGAGGCTTATCATGCTGGCTTCCTAACACGAACTCAGCTGTTCTCATCTTTGGAAGAGTTTGGGACCTCGCTGTAGCAAACAATGGCTGTGGTACTTTTCAGGGGAGTCCTGGTCCTTATTTTGAGCGCTATTTTTTGGCTCCAGTGCAGAACCCTCAGCCTACTGGCACAGATCCTTCACCCCACCGGCATAGACTTTCTAGCTTCCACTGCAGACCTTTGGGCCTTCCTGGTTTGCACCTGTGAAACAGACTTGCATGGGTCATTGTCATGGCCTGTAGACCTCCAATTGGACTTGTGGGAGGCATTGCCTGGGCTCTAGGTCTTCAGATGGACTCATGCAGGACATTACTGTGGGATCCAGGCCCTCGACTGTATTCTCTAGGTCTTTAGTATGTAGGCAGATTTCCTGTACTTTCTTTGTATTTGACTCCTTGGGTGACCATTATAAATAATACTGTAAGTTATGTGTCCTGTATTGTCTTGTTCTCCTTGCAAACCCTGACTATAACAACATGGCAATTTACATAGATTGATTTTTGAATTTTTAACCAAAGAAACACCTCAGTAAATATTGATTATGAAATATTAGCCTTTCATGAATTGCTGAATTTTAGTTAGTATCATTTAATAAACATCTTGACTTGTGATTTTATTGCTTAATTGAAATAGTGTTATGCTTATGTTATTAATTGAGCCAGGAACTGTATTCTCATTCTCTAAGTTTGTATAAAATATTAATATTAATAATCTCTGAAATATTGGCTAGTATTCAGCCAGTGAAGATATCTAGAGTTGTCTTTATTATAAATTAAATTTCCTTAATGCATATAGTGTTATTTAAAATTTTTATTTGATTTGTTTCAGTTGAAATTAAGTAGGTTTCCCAAAATATCTGCTTGTTTCATTTAACCCGTGAAATTTATTAGCATGAATTTGCTTACATATGCATCGTATGATTAATATGTGTAACAGTTAGTGTGACATGCCTCCTTCCGCTCCTCGTATTTAATGTCTGTTTTCTGTCTTACACTGACCAGTCATAGTGGAGTTTTTCAATGCTATTAATTTGTCAAAGAATTCATTTTTATTTTGTTCATTTTCTCTCATTTGTATATTTTATTTCAATGGTTTACATTAATTTTATTTTTATTTCTACGGTGTTATTGTTTGTTTCTTTTTAAAAAATAAAAGAGAAAGCCTAGGGAAAAAATCATTAGCTTTGGTTTGGGCAACAATTTTTGGATCTGATTCTCAAAGCACTAGCCATAAAGACCAAAATACACAAGTGGGGTCACATCACACTCGAAAGCTTCTGAACAACAAAGAAAACAGCAGAGTGAAGAGACACCTTACCTACCTGTGTAACAGGAGAAAACTTTGCAACTCACTCATGTGACTGGAGTGATGAAGTATTTGTGAATCATTCACCCGAACTCAGTAATTTCATACCTTTTGTCTCTTGTAATATGTACAATCAAAAGTACAAATTTCTTTCTAAGTTTTATTGTAGGTACATTCTATAAATTTCAATATGCTAATCCTTCATTTTTATTCAGTTCAAACTCTCCTTTAATTTTTGATGTGACTTTTTGATCCAAGGATTATTTAGAAGTATTTTAATTCATTTCCAAGCACATGGGAATTTTCAAGAGAACTAATTATTTCAAATTTAATCTTTTTTCACCTGTGAACATTTACTGTATTATTACGACACTTTAAAAAATATTGATACTCTTTATGTCTAGCACCTGCTTTATGATGGTTATGAATGCACTAAAAAATGATTGCTCTGAATTAATTGGTGTCATCTGTGATTACCAAGTAGATCTAATTGAAAGACAGTCTGATTTAAATTCTGTTTTTACTTATATTTTTGGGTGTCTAATTGTTTTATCAATTAGTGAAAAAATAATGCTGAAAATTTTTAAGTAAAATTGTAAATTTGCTTGTCTTTCTCTTTTAACTTTATCACTTTTGCTTTGTGATTGAAAAAAATGCCCAGGTACATAAATAGAGTTTCTACATCTGCTTGATGAATATCCTTTTTTATCATTATAGATTCTCTCTTTTTTCTCCTAGTGTTTTTTGTCTTGATGACTTGTTAAGAATAGTATAAGCATGTTACATATTTTTCTACACTGTAAATTTTCAGTCTGTCACTGTTTTTCTTAGTGTACATATGTAAATAGCACATAATTGGCTATTGTTTTTTATTACATTCTGCAATCTCTGTTAATTGGAGCTTGTATTGCCTTAATATTTAATACAATGTTTGACAGAGTTAAGTTTGTCTAGCACCTTAATATTTGTTTTATATTTTTTGCTATCTGTTCTTTGTATTTCTGTGGCACCTTTGCTCTTATTTTTACTGGTGAAATATTTTCATTCCATTTTATCTCTTCAATAAAACAAATTTCTTAACCATTTACCCTTTAGCTTCCCTATGCATCTTATCTCTCTATTTGTAAAAACAGTATAGGTTGCTATTTTTGCTTTAAAGAGTCAAGGACTCTAAAGAAATTTGAGAACTTAGACATAATTATATATGAATCAGCATATAGATATACTTGAATTCCAAAGGTAGACATATATAAATAGATAAAAAGAGAGCTAGAGTAAGAAACAGGCAACCTCCCAGAGTGCTATGTTTTATTTGCTACATAATTACTTGTCTCTTTTATCACATCCTAAAGCTGCAGATACCTGCCTGTTATTGCTTCTCTTGAGCCTCAAGGTCTTCCTTGAGCTGTTTCCTTTTCACAGACCCTCTGTAGGTAAATATATGTCTGCTATTGTCTTTTGAGTATGCTTTCATTTTTAAAAGATTTTCACTATCTATGCATTCTCAGGTTAGAAAAGTTTTTCCGCACTTTAGAGATACCATTTTTTTTTCTGTCCTCTATTACATCTGAAAAGGAGTCAGTGTCAGTCATATCTTTGTTCCCTGTAGGTAAGGAATCCTTTTTGCCTCCCTGCCTTTTTTTCAAATTTCTCTTTATCTTTGTTTTTCTGCTGTTTGACTCTAATATGCCAAGATGTCTTTTTATTGTAGTTGTCCTGCTTGGCTCACTTATCTTAATTTATGGATTTATTCCTTTCAGTAATTTTGGAAATTGTCAGCTATTATCTCCTTAAGTATTGCTACTGCTCTGTTTTTTCTTTTCTCTTTTTCTGACACACCAAATGAATGAATATTGGATCACTTGATAGTGCTCCAGTGACAGCAGATTCTTTAATCGTTCCTTCCTTTTCTCCTCTTCTTTGCGCTAGGCTGACTAATTTCAACTGACCTTTCTTCAGGTTCACCAATGTTTTCCTCTGCTGTGTTCAGTGTATTTGAAGTACATTAGAGAATTTTTTCTTTTTGAATTTATTTCTCATTTATAGCATTTTTATTTGATTTTTAATAGCTTACGTTTCTTTTGTGCTATTTCATTCTTATTGTCTACCTTTCTCAAAAGTCTATATTAAAAGCTGTCATTGTTATAAAATTTACATGTGATAATTTAAATATTTGAGGTAATTCTTTTTTTTTTTTTTTTTTTTTTTTGCGGCACCAGGGATTGAACTCACAACCTTGCATTTGCCGGGCAGGCTCTTAGACTGCTGAGCTAGATCCCCAGCTATTTGAGTTAAATCTGAATCTGCTTTTAAGATGTATATTCTCCTTTAATCATGTGTCAAAATTCCTTGTTTTTGTCTAATAATTTCTGCATTACATTACAGTTGTTGTGTGCACATACATAAAAGATCTATGACTAAATTAAACAGTATTATTAGATAGTGTTTTTAAAAAAGATCAAGTACTTTCATCAGTTCTCTGGTGTCAGAGAACTGGTCTGACTTGGGTATGAGTTGGTGGCAGATTTATTCATTTATTCAGACTTGGTTTACCAATGCTGTAGACATTTTGAGAATTCCATTTAGCAAGGATATGAATATCACGTTGGGAGGTCACTCATTGCAGAACCTAGTTACAAATTTTTGAGTTGCTTAGGAATTACGTGTACTCTCAAGCCCTGCCCTTAGCATTTTGCACTTACTTGATGCTCTACATCATTGACCTGCAGTCAGTTTAACCCAATGACTGAAATACCTCTGTTCCAGTTAATTGTAAACTTCACTTGCTTTGGATTCCTGGCAATATGATTAGAACATGGGGATCTACACTTATGAGTGTACTGATCCACTGATGTTCATGGCTAAAAGTACATTAGAAAATTGGCCCCAGTTAGATATTAGTTGCTGGAATGTACATTTGGAAGATACATATTTCATTGGCAGTCTTCCCCTATGAGCTGTTTCCCAGCTACCAAAAGTGAGAAGCTTTAGTCCATCGTGCCCTTCTGCCTTGATGTTTATCCCTTGGAGGCAGCTGACCATGGACTTAAGCCTTTGAAACCATGAGCTAAATTAAACTTCTCTTTCTTTAAGTTGCAAGTATTGGATATATTGTCCTGGCAGTGGTAAAACAGGCCAGTGGATAAAACTCATACCCAAGAAGTAGGGTTTTTGCTATGACTACACTTGCCAATGAAGTTCTATATCATTTGGAACTGGTGCATAGAAGGAACTTAGAAAGATTAGGAAAAGTGGGCCAGACCAACATTAGAATTCTGTAAGCAGAGCTTGACAGGCAATTCGTGTTGGAGCTCAGAAGATCAGAAGACCAACTGAAATATAGCCAGTAAAGGCCAGGCTCAGAATCTTTCAGATGAAGATGGCAGTTGAAGCTCTATGTAGTATACTCTGGTAAAAAAATAAAAAATAAACAAAAAACCCTAGCCTATATTTTGTCCATATCCTAATGTTGTGCATGAGACTGAATTTAAAAGTTGTAGACTAATTCAAATTGCAGTGCAGCCTAATGTTCAGGCCATGTCATGGATACTGCTGGGTGCTTATAAGCAGATTTATAATGAGAAGTGGAAGAAAAAATTTTAAAAATGTAAACTTTGGCTTGAAAAAAAAGCATATGTGAAGTTGAGGTCAAAAGAGATTAAAATCATTTTAAAAATTACTTTGAAAATGGGATAAGAAGAAATATGCCTGGAAGGAATCTCAAGAATCAGCAATATCTCATCCATAACACACTCAAAGGTGAAAGCGTAAAACTTAAATTTAAGGAGAGAGACCCTGGGTATCTCATTTGGGAAGGACTAACTTGGTTTCCTGTAACAGAACATTTTACTGAGCTCAGACACTTAGAGGCCTCTGCAGGCATAGTTTAAGGGTGCCTAATTACTGCTCCCCAGGAAAATGGAATGTTTGGAAGAAAGCTTTAGACAGCTAGTGGAACAAGTCAAAAAGTGGCCATGTGAGTTGCAACCATCAAGGCCACAGTGGCAGGGTCAATGAAGAACTTTGCAGTTTACATCTCATCAAAACCTACCCTAGATACTGGTCAGAAAGTAGCAGTATTTAATGTTTCCCCCACAGCTTTCAATTTTGCACTCATCTAATTCTTTTCTATTGCATTACCCCTCCTTTTTTGAATGTTTATACTGTGGAATGTTTATACTGTGCCATTTGGGGGTGGGGTTATGTAATTTGCTTTTTGTATTTAACAGGAATTCACAGCTAAGAATTTGACTTGAGCCTTAGAGGAGACTTTGAACTTGAATTTTTGAACAATAGCGAAATTATTCAGATTTTAGAGAAGGAATAATTACCCTTTTGGTTGTAAACAGAACAGTTACATCATGTTAGGTGGAACTGTTAATTTATCATTTTGTTTATTTTGAGATGAATTATTGCCTATGGAGAGGTGACTATACGTCAAGTTGACAAATGGCAAAATTATGCCTGTTAATAATAATTATTGATCTGACTGGGTTTTAAGACTTTTGGAGAAGTGATTGGATCCTGGAGTTGTTAGGCTTATCAGTGGATTGCACTCTGAAGTTCACAGGAGGATGTGGGTTAAGAGATAGTGGTTGGATGGAAGCAAGTCACTGGTGTATGTTTGGAAGGCATGTCACTCACTGGTGCTTTTCCCCTGTACTTTCTCCTGGGTGCAATGAAGTGAGCAGCTTTGCTTCATTATATCCTCTGTCATGATGTTTCTGTTTTGGAGTCAGCTGGTGATGAACGGAAACATTTTAAACTATAGGTCAAATTGCAAATTAAGTTCTTCTTCCTTTAAGTTGTTGGAGTTGAGTATTCTGTTCCAGTGATGGGGAAGTGACCAGTACCAGCCTCTAAAGGAGATTTAAAGCACCACTGTTGAATTCTTTCAGGTATGTTGCCATTCCTCAGCCTTTGCCATTTCACTCCTGTCCAATAACTGAAAGCCCAAATCTATTTGATGCCCAGATAGACACTTACTTTGTGTCAACACTCCTCAGTGTTTCACTGTCATACTAGTTTATTTATTTATTTATTTATTTATTTATTTATTTGCCTCTCTTCCCCCTTAAGTGGTCACCTTTTTTGTCTTGTTTGTGCAGGTATAAAAGTAGTTATGAATGGTCCATTTTTCCTAGGCAGGCTTGTCACTTTTTGGAATTTAGGTACTTTGGATGTATTTACATCTTCAACTTTCCAATGAGTGTCAATATCCTGTGGTTTTTGCAGCTTCTTGATTCATAGCATATTCTTGATTTGATTTTTTTCTTCCATGCTATATGAAAGAACTCTGAAGTATAGTTCTTATTTATCAAATAGTAGTAAGTTGATTCTTTTCCTTTAACAGCTGATTTGAGTTACATTTAATTGTGTCATTTGGTATATCAATCTTGTATTTTATAAAAACATATTTTATGATCCTGAATGCACATGTATAACCCTACTAAATAGTCAACACATTACATCTACATGTAAATTTTTAAAAATTGTCCTGGTATCTTTAAAAGCTAACAGAAGAGGCTTTACCTGTGACTAAGAGACTGTGTAAGTGCCACAAGCTAAGTTTTAAACAAGAGTCAGGATTCTATGATTTAATGCCAACACTGAAGTAGGATGGCATGCTACCGAGTTGCCAGAGAAGCCACCTCCAGAGTGCTCCGGGGTCACTCACGAGGCCACTCAAGTTTCACCTTTCCTTTCATAATTCCAGTGACATTAGAAGTGGGAGCATAGTATTATCCACATTGTGCTGCTTAAAAGTAAGATAAAGTCACAGAAGCACTGGGGGTTTCATCCAAGATCATTGGTAGTCAATCCAAATCAGCAGAGGAAGAAATTACAGGAGGGTAACTAGACAGTCCTTGCCCTTGTCCTAGTCAGTCAACAGCTAATCCCTACATGACAAAATTGTCCACCAATTTTAAAGGTCTCTTGAGGCAGTGACAAGCTGCTATGGTATTTAATAACCTTTAGAAAAAGGATGTTTGTCATGTTGAGCTAAACTTTGACAATCTTCCCATCCTCACAACTAAACTTAAGCACCAGATATAACTTGAAATAAATTATAAGCTTCATACATTCTAAAACTGTGAAGATTGTCTTGTTTTTTGTTTGTTTGGTTTTTTTTTTGCTCAAACCTTAAAATTGGAACTTAGGAATGTTTGTATGAAATAGTTCTTGTAAAAATTACAGGTTGGCCCTACCTTTTAAGAGAAGTATTTACCTTTAATCAGATTTTGGTAAATGTTTTGTACATACTAGCAAAGACAGTGGGGGTGGGGGAGAGAGAGAAAGAGAATATGAAGTGGGGGAACATGTCCATACTGCTAGTGTATGCATTGCATTCATGGCTGTACGATTCTATTTACTTTGCTAATTTTTGGTATTTCTACAATCATCCTACTGTTTGTGCAATAACTTATCAAAACAAACTGGAAAGTAATTTTCTATATGAGAAGATTTAGTCCAAGGTCCCTTTAAATCACAAGTTTTCTTGATTTGACGTTACAAATTTGATATGCGTGCGGTTTGAGGGGGACAACAGAAACTGTGCCATGTTTATCTATCCCTTATATCACCACCCCTGGTTTTTGCCCTTACTTTACATAAGAGAAACTACAGAACAGAGAATAAAATTTCATTGCACGTTGGATTTAAAAAGGAAGTAGTCATCATATTTTCAAGTTGGGAAATTTCAAACAAAAATGAGGGACTTACAGTTTGTCTTCAGAAATTAGAAGACAGGAGAACATTTCACTCCCATTCGACTGTCACACATGCAGCAACAGCCTTTAGAAAGGACACAGGTAACCAGTGATCCTCTGTCCTCTTTGCTGCTTACTGATCCTTTTGTTTTTGCATGAATTACTTTGCCCTTGAATTCAGAGTTTCCCATCTCTCTTTTCACATAAAGCTCCATTGCTTTAGACACAGAACTAATGTGCTGCTTATTAGCCAAGAAAGAGTAGAAGTCCATCCTTCACTAGAAAAGTGGGCACCACGCTCACGTTAAAAGGAAATTGCCAGGGAGCAGCTACTAAAGCAATGCTCTGGTTTTTGAGTTAGGTATTTTGGTGTTCTTAGATTTTAGGATATTTGATTACCCTCTGACCAAAATTTTCTGAAATACTCTAGAAAAATTCTGATTTTTTTACATTATCTGTCTTTTTCTAAAGTCTAATTTCAACTTTTTTGCATTCAAAGTGAGAAATGAACTCAAATTTTATTAAACAAATGATCATTATTGATTGCATCATATCAGATAAGGATCAAAACAATGACATCTCAAAACACACTAGGAAAAACTATTAAGATGGAAACACATAAAGAAATTATAAAGCACATTCGCTATATGCTTATATATTTTATATATATATTTAACACATATAGTAGTATAAATGTATAACGCATACACACTACATATGTGCATGTATGTGTCTATTCAGATCCATGGAAGTTTTAAAAAGTAAAATTAAAAAGCCACAGTATGTATATTTTGATATTGAAAATTATACTTATAGAAAATAAGTAAAAATTTAAATAGAATATAAGTATAAATATAAATTAGAGTTTGGATTTACAAACAAGTGCATTTAGAAAGAGCCTACCAAATCCTAGCCTAGTATTACTAGAGGCCCAGCTTTCACTGATCACTAGAGAATGGATACAATCCAATGAGTGGTGATATGGGTACAAAAGCAGCAGAAACCACACAAGGCACAGTCTTATATATCAAGCAATTATTTTTACCTTTCCCTTCAGGTGAGGAGAAGCAATTTATAGCTATAAGCAGGGAATTGACCTGATCAAATTATGCTAGAAAATCGATTCCATTACAAATCATTGAAAAAAATCTACTCAGATGAATAAAACGTGGAACAACCTGGAGGCTATTGTAAACAATGAAGATCTTCCCTCAGGTCTTGTACACAAAAGAAAGTCCACATCAAGATAGAATTAGGAGCTACAGTCAACTAGATTGCATGACATGATTGTTGGAAAGGCCAAGGGAGACAGAGATACCGTGCTGAATCCCAAACTGAGTGGAACATATTGGCATCTTTAAATGAGAAAGTGAATCCGGGTGGAAGAGGAAGACAAAGCACTTTTTATATATAAACTAAGAAATTCTTTAAGAATCTAATGTCTTGGATTTTCTCAATCAGATTTTTTCAGATTATTTGCAGTGTCTACAATGTGCGGTTTCCCCTCTAAGGAATCATCCACACAATGGTCCCTTAACACATGTTTGTTAATGAAATTCTCCCCTTCCTCCTCCGGCTGCCAGTGCTGAGATTAAGCTTTATTATGTAAAGAATAATCAATGTTTCATTGTATCTCCCACTAAAAGCTATCAAATATAATAGCAATCAAATATTTTTGTTCTTTGTAAAATTGGAAATCAATCAACATTATTCATTTTCCTCATTACCGTTTATCCAGGGTTCATCATATGTGAATGCTAAAGACTATCACAGCAAGGAACATTTCTCTGTCGCTGGCTTTGTCCTCTTGATAAGCTTATATGTATTTCTAGCAGGCATAATTGACAAATGTGATAGATGCCATTTGTAACAAAATTCAGCTTTACCCTAGCTCTTTGCTGTGGTAGTTACACTTTAGAAACAATTTCATATCCATGATTTTTTATGACTGGCAGCACATATTAAAGAAAATTAAAGGTAAGTGTTTAAATGGCTAAGAGCTCTGACTTGCTACTTAACAGTAAAGTTAGACTGGACATCCAGCGCTTCTGGCCCATGCTATGATTTTACATCAGGTAAACAAACAATCTTATGCACCTAGCGATTAAAGTGGGTGTCCACCTGAGGTCTTTGTTACTCACGACAACTGAGAAACTTACATAAATTTTATTTAGCTATCGAGTCTCATGGAAGACCTCTGGACACAGAAAATAGAATGCATGAGTTATTTTTATTATTTTAAATGTGAAAAGCCACAATCAACTGCACAGGCCAAGTGCATGTCAGATTTTTCATTCTGATTGAAAGTATATCAGTACTAAGCGATAATACTGATCATCTTATTCAAATTCTGTTGACAATTTTACATCTCAGATTCCTAAAACATGACAAGTCAATGTATTTAAAAGATCTGATTTGCTTTGTAAATTGAAATCTTGTCACAATACAGAATCTATGACACAGGTTGGATGGGATAGGAATGTTACATCTATATGTTCATCTGATACCAAATCAATTAACCTTACTGACATTGAGATTCTATATTGGGGAAAAGTTAACATTCAATACTTAGTTAATAAATGTTTACTGAAGTCTTTCTATGTTTTGGACAATGTATGAGCACTAAAAAGTGACCAGGAATAGCTCTTTCCTGTAACTAGTAGTGATCTCAAAGATTATGCATGTAGTCTGTGACCCTGAGTCACACACACTGACCAACTCGAAGATGAGGCTTAGGATCTGCTGTTCACCCCCACCCCTTGCCTGACAGATCAGGTTGCCAGCTGTGGACTGACACCCCAGAACCTGTGCATGTTAAGTGAGTCACCAGAGGCAATGAGCAGGCTGATTACAACTGAGGCAGCTTCTGTTAATATATAAAGATCCTGCTAATCAGTGATGGCAAGGAGGAAACATAGATGAATGCCAGTTAAATGGAGTTTGAAGTTTTTATTTATTTTTTTAAAGTACATTTGGTAGAGCCTGCCAGAGTGTGGTGGTGGTTCTTTAATTATACAGGAAAAAGCGATCTTTGGAAATGAATAGGCCACGAGCTCAGTTAAAGGGAAGAGTGTTGTAACAGGTTGTCATAGGAAGTCTACAAGTAAACCTGACCTGTCATTGTTATTAAAAAGGATAGCTTTCAAAGTGAACAGATATTCCTTTTGTTCACTGTGTGGATGTGTGTGTATATGTGTTTTTAGAGGAAAGGGTTCTCTTCAGTAGCTATGAAGAAAAGAATCTTTATTTACTGAACTAATTATGGGGTCAAGTATGCTCTTTTCTGCTATCTCAAGCAACTGTTTCTCCTAATATTCCTCATGTCATGGTGCCATGTTTGTCCCTTGCATATTCACCATTTACGAATTTTTTGGTACCACTTTTAACCCTCAAATGGGTTGTCAAATCTGTCATAATGATTCTTGATCAGTTCAAAGAAAATCACTTAAAAACTCTTTATATTTTAGCACCTAGCTTTGGTAATATTTTTGGGTAAAGTCACCAGATCCCACAAAAGGAGACTCTGTAGTAACAATTAAGTGGAAGGGACAGGACTGAACATTGGTTTGCCATTTGGCTTCACAGGGTACATGGATAGCTAAAAGCATACAGAAATTTCATGTTGCCTAAAGCAGAGTTTTCTCCAACTTGCACAATATTTTATTATATTCTATAGCTTCAGACCATAATACCCCTGCCTTAGTTATCTTTCTCATTGCTGAGACAAAATACCTGAAACCCAAGTTTAAAGGAGGAAAGGGTTTTCTAGCTCACAGTCTATAGCGGTTTCATTTCATAGTTGGCTGGCTCCAAGTCAAGGTGGCACAGGAAAGGGCATCGCAGAGAAGAAACAGTTATGGTGGACAAATGACTGCAAGGCAGCAAGACAGTGACATAGCAAGCAGCAAGCAGCAAAGATGACACACCCAGAACTAAGCCAAACCAACCAAGGGAGCCATTCATTCATCACAGTCTCTTAATCCTAGCATCACATACCCTAGATCCATCCACCTCTGAAAAACCTCACTTATGATGGCTTGAAGGTCTGGGGGAACATCTAGACACAAGCTATAACAATCCTCTCCCATAATTTCAAATGCCCCATCTGAATGCAGAAAGTCCCCCCACCAAAATATCAAAATTCCAATATTATAATTCTGGAAAAAAATCTTAAAAATTCTTTAAAGAAATTTACATTTTAACAGGAGATTTACTTGATAAACACAAAAACATGATAGAATCCTCATAGGACCCTTTACAGAGTCAAGTCAGTAATCATGACACAAATTTTTGCCAGCATGAACTCTCAGGTAAAGTAAGGACAGTTGCACAGATATTGCAGGAATGAGCAGATGAGGAGAGGAAGACGATAGGAGAGCAAGCACTGTCCTGCATCCCGGAATCCAAAGGTTGGTGACCCTGGAGTTCTCATGTCCAAGGCAGGCAAAGCAAGCTGTCCCAGACAAACACCTGTCTGCCTTCTATAGTTGTTCTCCCCAGCCCTTGCCTATGCTGAGGGTGAATCCTCCCCACTTCATCCACCCAGACTCACACACTATCTGCTCAGGAAATGCTTTACTGACACAGCCAAAACAATGCTTTACCAGGCCTTTAGGCAATTGTTTCTCCTCACAACCAGAAATTCTGTGTACAGCCAGAAATACATTACTTCACTCCCCAGTCATTGGCTTGTTTTCATTTTTTAAAATTTATGAATACGTATTTTCACTACACGCATTTTACAGTCCTCTTGAGGAGTTGGCCTATACATAATACCGCTTGTTTCTTTTTTATAATCCCCTTCCCTCCTCCTCCTTCTTTCCTCTAATTCCCCTTTCCCAACTTGTCATTCTTGTTAACATCGTTCACCTTAGTTCATACTTATGCTGTATTACAGTCACATTCATTGAGGTTACTGGGGTCCCATACATGTCACATCTGCGCTCTGCCTACTTCCCCCTCCCTCCCACTTGCCACTTGTATTTGGTCCTGTGGATGCTTTCCTATACAAGGAATCCACGCCCTTGTCTCCTTCTATCTTTCCTTTATTTTTTTCTTAGTTTTTACTTTGCTTTACTTGAATGAGAGATACCACACAGTATTAAAAGCTTGTGTCTGATTTATCTTACTCAACATTATATTTTTTGGGTACATTCATTTTCCTACAAATGTCTTAAATATAGGTGAGTAGTATTCCATTATACGTAGATGCCACATTTTCTTTTGTGATTGACTTTTTACCTTTCTTACATACCCAGTTTTGTATAAGAATTTTCATTATGAGGATTTGGGCTCTCAGGATGTCAAGATTCAACATTTTAATCTTTCAGGATTGTGATTCTTGTAGGATTTTTTATTTTAGGGATTCAAGCATCAGGAATTTTTTTTCTTTAATCTTTTGGGAGGCTATCATTCAGAATTATGTCATAGATATATTTTGGAACTATGATTGGCATCAATTTCTTGCTAGCTTCCCAAGATTTGGTTTTTATGAAAAACATAAAAAAGGACAGTCATGTTTGCGTTCTATATGCCTTCTTTTTGGTATTCATCTTCCAGCCTTAATAGCTTGCCAAGAATAGCCAATGAATTTCTGCTTTACCCAGGGTACCTGAATTCTTGCCCCAGTAGTTCATAGACCCAGGAATCCATATTCTGTGTCAGATGTTTCTTAGCCTTCTAACCTAGCTTTTCTTGCTTCAGATAACTCTTCATCAGAGGCCCAGCCCTTCCTTAGTTAAGAAGTTGATTATTGCCTGACAATAGATTATAATACACAGGCATTAACCATCACAGGCCAATCTGTTCATATTTGTGCAAGATTTCATGATGCTACATGTCTTATTTTAGTTAAAGAGTAAGAATAGCACTTAGAATTGCAGGCACTTTAATAGTCCTTGTAAGAGAAATTTTATGCTAAATGGGACTTTGGAAAGTGTCTATTAAATCACTTCATGTGGGAGGTCTCTCCACAGACTCAGGCTGTCCTTTTTTTTGCCATAGAAACACCACGACGTATCATTTGTTTCAAGCTAACCATCCATTTTCATACATCACACACACGCACACACGCGCCTGTGTGCACACTCACACACATCCTTTGTAGTAGCTGCAGCTGTAATGTGGGGTAAACCAAAAAATCTGTCTTTTACTTTGCCATTTATGAAGCACTGTCATGTACATCAGCTCATTTGCACTTCACAGCAAACTTGCAGGGCAAAGATAAGGACTTTCATTTTCAAAATGAGAAAATGAAGGTCCAGCAGGATTAGGCTACTTTCTTGTGGCCATACAATTTTTAAGTGGCAGCAATGTTATTTAAACTGAAGTACATGAGCTATGAAATGTATTGCATTGCCAAAACACAGAAATTCAAACTGAAAATGTGCTTCCCACATTATGATCTCAAATCATAAAATCTCAAATCATAAAATCTCAAATCAAATCATAAAATCTCAAGTGTTTTTCCTGAAATGTTTCTTTAGTATAATCCTCCCACCATTCTAAACTTTCCCTTGGTTTTTTCTTTTATCATACCCTGAATCACTTTTTAGTATCTTTTTGGTTACTCTGATGTTGTGTTTTATGCTTCATGTCTTCCCCAAAGCTCCTTCAGGAGATGAGCATTTCTTGTTGTTTGTTTTTGGTTCTGTGGTTCCATTCAAGCGCCTAGAACAAGGGTCAGCAAATTATAGCTTATGAGTCAGGACTTTTGCATGATCCCACCCTCAAACTAAGATTTGTTTTTACCTTTTTAAGAGTTGTTTTTACCTGGAAGAACTTACAGAAGAATATGTGGTAGAGACCATCTATGGCCCTGAAAGCCTGAAATACTCTCCGTTGTTTGCTGACTCCTGGGCTAGAATCTTGTTGGGAACGGGATACACATGACAGGGAGTCTATGTATTTGTTGAATGAATGAGGGCAGGCAGGTGCGTGTGCTAAAATGGGTCTCCTGTGGAATTCACTACAGGCAGTAAGACTCCTCTATGTGAGAGAACCTGGACTCCTCATCCTCCCTCTGTGAGCCCCTGGCATCTGGCTGATATGATGGTGTTTTCCATCCCGTTGTTATTTCCATCTCCATAGCACAGATGTAGGTTAGACATCTCCAAATCAGGAGCTATTCATCAGCAAGTGGAGAATATTCATTGTTATTTGGGCTGTCAGTGTAATTAGCCCATCTTTTCAGAGCCTTTACACCAAAGCTTGTTTGTTATTGGAGACTTCGCCTCATCACCACCATTCACATGCATATTAGCATTTCCAAGAGTATACTGCTATTTTGATTTTTGTGAGGAATTAGGATAAAATATTC
The DNA here is from genome assembly GCA_004365215.1 of Cuniculus paca. Lineage (NCBI taxonomy): Eukaryota > Metazoa > Chordata > Mammalia > Rodentia > Cuniculidae > Cuniculus > Cuniculus paca. Next base: position 29,775 of record RJWT010000874.1, read on the forward strand.
AATATCTCTCTTGCCACCCTCTCACAGCCCTTGAAGACAAAGCCCCTTGGTGTGCATGTAGCTAATGGACAGTGTTCCACAGGAGCACTTGATAATGGCCCAGATAAGAGTGAAGAGCAGCCAAGCACGAAGTACACCGTAATAAGGTCACTAAAGCTGTAAATTACTGGTTTTCATCCTTAGATATGTCTTGCAGTGGCCTGGGAGAGTTTCGCTTCATTAAATGTGAGAAGTCACAACTCAAGCGAAATCTCTCTAGAGATATTAAATGCTGAACATATGCAATTACACCAAATGATGCTCCCAATTTGAACAGCCCAAGCTTGTTTTCAAAACTGTTATCTCAATTTCTTAGTCATGTTTCCTCCATGTTCTCTGTCCCTTGCCCTTAACCTGCCATGCCCTCTTTTACAAATGGCATCAGAAATACCAGCCCATGCTTGGCACAGGTTGGCTGGCTGCCATTCATGATTTCCCCCTGGTTTAAAGAATCAAACTCTGTCTCCATCACTCACAGCAGCTTTTTCTTGGTTACATTTTAATTAATTCCATATGGTACCATGATGAAAATTTGGCCCAAAATAAAAGTGAGCCTGAGTTAACGCTGTTATCGTTAGAAAGATGTGATATACAGAGGCAAATAGCAAGTTTTGGAAGTATTATGGAATGTGAAGGAAAAAAGAAGGAACTGATGCCATAAAGTCATTTATCATATTAATAAATATAAGAACACCAGGTCCTTGTGGGTGCTGCCCTGAGCCCCTTCATGATTGAACCTGCTAGTGCGTTCTCTTTGACACCAGCACAAACTACGTTTCTTTATCATGTGAGTGGTACTGAGATCAGACTCACACAACCCAGAGGGGCCAGAGACAGGAAACCTTTTCTAAATCATTTTGGTGACCTCTTGATTGGATTAGATGCCCTTTTTCACTCATGCCTCATTTCTGTACAATACATATTTTTTATAGTTTTCTGTAAAGTAGGATGATCAACACGAAATGCTGTGGTGCCATACAGTTTTAAAATGTTTTCTCTCTATTATTTTTATCATCTACTCTTAGTTGATCTCCCACACACAAATCTAACTGTTTCATGAATTCTTTTACTAGTACCGTTTGCAGTACAAGAGGATTACGTTTATCGTGGAGGAGTTGATGCGTGGGTGTAACACACCTTGATTCATCTTTTTGTCCCTTCCCCTCCCATCCTTCCTTGCTCCCTGTTCCTCCTAACTTTATTCCCCTTCCTGTTTTCAAAAGTTCTATTTCCATTTTTTCTCCTATTCTTTTTTCATCCCTTTTCTTTCCCTCCCACACCTCTCTCTCCATCTCCTGTTTCCCTTCCCTTCAGAAAAGGAGTCTTTCCAAACTCTTCACGTATTCGATCTCTGGAATATTGGTTCAAACTAGTTCTCTGGAGAACAGTTCCAAAACAAACAAGTAGAGATGTTTATGGCTAATGATGAGGTTAAGTCGAAATAGCCCTACTGTAAGTTGAAAAATCTTTCTGCGGAAATCCTATCTGGCATCCTATCACAGAACCACACTGCACTGCAGAATATTTACTGTTTCTTCTCCTGGTCTTATGCCTGGCTGGGAGCCACAGCTCGGTAGACAACTGCTCACTTGGGAAAATGGCCAAATTCAATGTTCAAAGCACAGTTTCTACTAAATGCAGGTTTCTTTCACACCATCATAAAACTGAAAGATCTTAAGTGGAGCTATGGTAAGTTTGAGATCACCTATATTTATGGCTGATACCAATTTATGCACTGCCATTTCTGGTGATATTTACACAATAACATTGGATAATGGCAAAAAGTCAAGTCTTTTTATGTGAGAGAATTTTGGTTTGAGGTAGACCGTCCTGGAGTCCCAGATATCTCTCAACTAATTTTGATTTTTATTGTCAAATTGCTGTTTAGGAACATTGAATTTGATCATACAGTAGATGTTTTCATGTCATAAATTCCTTCCTAGCAGTAAATGATAATTTCCGATTATTTTTAATAATTAAATGGGCTAGAGTGCATTTTCAAAATTTCTTTGAATCCTCTTTTAAGATTTTGAATTATCAGCAATTTTTATTACAAATCTGTATATAATCTGCATAAATATATGAAATATATATATATTTCTTATGAAGATTATTCAAGCAACCTTCATTTATTACTTGCAAACAATAAAAAAATAAGCACAGTGGTACCTCAGTTCACAAACTATTCATTTCCCAATTCTGGGGAGGATTCTGGGATGCAATCCTGGTTGTCAGGGTAGGAAGGCTGCAGTCCTGTTCCTCATCTGATGTGGGCCTCTCCAACAGAAGCAAAATGCTGCCAAATGCTTCTGTTTGAAAACCAAATTGTTTGCTATCAGAAACATTTACGAACCAAGATAGTACTTTAAAATAACATTAAGCAAATACTTTTAGTGGTTTAGATGCGATTACCAGATTAAGTACAGGAGGCCTAAGCAAATTTAAATTTAAAATAATTTTTAATATAAGTATGTTCCAAATATTATATGACAACCTTCTATTAAAAATTTCAGCTTATTTGAACTTCAAATTGAATCATACATCTATTTGTCTTTTTTATTTGCTAAATCTGGAAACTATTCCTAAATCCATATGTTTAGCAATATCTAATCCTGAACTAAAACGAGCTATGTGTTAGTTTGGCTTTCAGACTGAATACCCTGTCTTCTTTTCAGGATTTCTACTTGGAAGTATATTGACAGCCATCTGAAAACTAATGTTCCCATAAAATTTGTGTATTGCACTTATCCTCAATTCATTCCTGAACTTACCTACTGCTTCTCTTCTTTCCTTACCTTAGTTAATTGGATCAAATCTTGTCTTACCAACTTTTATCCTCTGAGACAAAATACCTGACACCCAAAGTTTAAAGAGAAAAAGCTTTTGGTAGCAGTGTGTAGAGGTTTTAGTCTGTAGCAGAGAGGCATCACAGAGGAGATACCATCCATGGCGTGGTAGTCCAGGCAGAAGGCAGGAGCAGCACAGCGAAGTACAAAGCAGCAGCAGCAGCAGCAGCCTGCCTCTCCCTTCTGTATTGCATCCAGGCTGAAAGCCTGTTGAATGGTGCTACCCACACCAAGAGTAAGACACCCTTAATCACAGCATAGCACCCTAATTCCAGCATCACACTCAGATCCACAGTCACACACCCTGATCCAGCCGCCTTTGAAACTCCCCACCTACGAGTGCATGAGGCTTTGGAGGGGCATCTATATATAAGCCATAATAGCATCCTACTAGGGTCAATAATCCTAAGTAGTTTACTTTTTCATATACACTCTCATCTTATTTCCATCCAATCCATTAGCACAACCTCCAAAATATGCCTGGGAGTCTGCCACTTGTCATCTCCATTACTGTGACCATCATTATAACCTTTGTCCTAACAGCCTTCATTTCTTACCTAGGTCATAGCTAAGATTCCTCATGCACCTTCCTTATCCACTTCCCCAGTAGCAGTTTTAAAATGGTTGGAGCATACAATCCACCCTCCAGGAGCTTCTGGTCAGAGTGGAGAAATAGTCCAACCCAGTCCCCAGGACATATAAGGCTTTGTCAGCTTGCTCTACTTAGGCCCAGCTACACCTACCTTGTTTTTGTTCTGATCACAACCCAGTCACTCCTGATTTGGGGTGTTTGACTTCTCTCTACCATTGGGACACCATTTTTCAGGATTTTTTTTTCTTCTCCATATATCTATTCATTTCACACATGTATCACTTCCCAGAAAGTATCTTTCTTGACACCGCAGATTTCTGCTCTAATGTTTTTCTTCATTGTACTTATTACCTGAACTGATATGTGCTTTGATTTTTTCCATTCTTGGATTTCTAAATCCTTCCTCTAGACTGCAAACTTCACAAGAGCAGATAAAAACTTTCTTATCATGTGGTACCCCAAGTCCTAAGAATTGTGCCTAGTGCATGGATGGCATGCAGTAATAATACACACTAAATGAATGAAAAAAAGAGATAGACAAAATCCACTGAACAGTTACCCTTGTCACACACTGTGCCTCATTAAGCCTTTGCATACCCATTGTGTAGGAAGATGCACAGCCTTCTACTGGACCTGGCTGATGCCAGGCAGTCAGACATATTTCCTACTCCGTTGGCTTTTTAACCATTTGAGGTGACTGTTTCACCCCTTCTCCAATCTTTCCAAATTTCCCAGAAACTCTTCTGCCCTCCTCAATTTCAGCTAATTAACTATCTTGTCTCTTCATTGAGGAATTGAAATAAACACAAGCAGATTCCCTCTACCACATCTAACCATCTACATGTATCTGTGCCTGTAGCCTGCCTTTTGTTCTAACCAGTGATGAGAGGTCACATTGCCAACACAGCTAGACACAACTCTAACTAAAGTCAACATGAACACCTGCTTATTATAGCCCAGATTTCTTACCTACCTGGAGATATTTTTGCAACCACGCTCCTCACTTTTTCTTACATATTCAAATTTTTACTCTCTATCATACCTATCAACACAAAATATATTTCCACTGTAGAAGAAAAGAGAGAAAGAAAAAAGGTAAAAATCCGACTTCACTTTATCACCAACTTTTACACTATTCATTTGTTCACTTTTCTAGAAAAACTCCCTAGTTGAGATGCTCTCTCTAATTTATGTCTTTTTACCATTCTCTTTCCTCTCCCCATTCTCTCCTTTGACTCTCCCCTGACATAATTTACATACCTTAAATCCACCTCCACTTAAAACCCTCCTTAGCTATGCTTTGGCTTCTTCCATGCCACTCGCATAATTGGAAATGAAATGACCATATATTTCTATGGTCATCGATCAATTATCACCCGATGTCATTCCATCGCATTTGGCACAATTGCTTTCTGTCTCTTTCCTACAGTTTTTTCCCCTGACTGCAAGATATATATACGCACTCTTTTGGCTTTTCTATGACTTCACCACTTTCTTCTTAGGCCTTTTGTTGGATGCTTCTCTTTCTCGTAACTTCTTAATGTCGGTTCCCTCCCTCCATGGTTCAGTTCTTCATCGTTTTCTCTTATACTTGCATCCTGTCATGGTTGTATATGTACTTCTAGCCCAGGCTTTTCTCATAAACTCTTCATTTATGTATCCACTTGCCAATTTCACATCTTCACGTAGGCTACTAAGAGATATCTTATGTTCAACATATCTGAAATAAACCCTTGGTTTTTTGGTACCAAATATGTCCTGCTGAAGCTTATGACAACTTCATCTTCCAGCTGCACCAATTAATTTAGGTAAAACTTGTGTCATCTTCGATCCCTCCATTCCTCTCATATTTCAGATTCAATCTGTTTAATGGCTCTCTCTTCTACACTGGCAACATAACTGCATGCTCCCACCTCTCCTTCAGTTGCCCTGGTGTAGACTACAATAATGTCCATGCTGGACACTGGCATATTCTGAGCAAATCTGGCTGCCTCAGTTATTTCTCCCCTACAGTGTATTCTCAACATAGGAACTAGAAGGAAATTCTGAGCATGTTACATTTGTCATTGCTGTTCAGAATGCTCAATCAATCCCATTTTCCTTAGGGTGGAAGCCAAACTACAAAAAGGGTTGGGAAGTGCCACATGAAACCTGGCATCACTGTCGCTCGGGAAGGGGTCCTGCATACTCTAACTACTCTTTTCTTCTGTATGCATCTCCCCCTGCACACACTTGGCCCATTCCATCGTGGCTGTCTGTATGTATCCTTCTTGTTTCTGCTTCACATGGGACACTGTCTGAAGACAGAGTCTAGTTGCCTCCTTTTGCCTATACTACTTTCCTCAGACATCTCCTTTGCAAACTCCCTTCTATTTTTGCTGCCTTTGCTCATGTCTCACCGTCTCACTGAAGCTTATTCAAGATCACTTAGCACTTCTTTAGTCTGATTCCATTAAAAATGTTTTTGCAGTTTTAACTTGCAGAACAATACACAATCCATTTATTATTTATGTTCATATTGTCTGTCTTCTTCTACTGGTTATATTGTAACTTTGTCAAGGTCATCGATCTTCATTTTGTTGATTGCTGCAGCCCAAACATTTAGTAGCCCCTCAATAAACACCCATGAATGGTGTGTGGTTGCCAGGAGTGTGAGTTCTGAAGTAAAAGACCTTGGACTCATATCCCACTATTGCTTTAGTACCCAAGTGATGCTTTGCGAGCTCTTTGGCTCTTAATGGTTTCATATTATTTATCTAAAAAGTATGGTTACTGACATTATCACCTCATAAAGTCCTTGTGGGGATGAACTAGTGAGACTGTGCAAATCCCTCAGAATTTACCACACATATTGAAAGTTCCTTAAAAGCTTTATTTATTTAACCTCTGAAAAAAATCTTACGTGGTAAGTCATATTGTTACCAATATTTCACAAGTGAGAGAAATTGAATCTTAGAAAATGAAACAACTTGGTGAGGTACATACGGTAAGTGGCACTCCTAGGATGAAATTCAATTCAATTTGACAACACATTTAATGTTCAGTCTCTGCTTAAAGTCTATGATACTTTTGCAAATGGAATATTGTTTTCCTATTATATCTTTTAACTGCATGAATGGGCAAAACTATTGATTTTTACATATTTTCCTTAGGTAGCATGCTGTAAGCTTTGTCCTAATTCCTATTTCAAAGCTTGTTTCAGACATTGATTTCAAACCTTATTTCAGGTCTTATTATATGGTGAAGAGTTTTAGAAAATATTTGATAATAAAGGTAGCAGGGCATTCCTGATTGATTCAAGTAATTTATATTAATGGAAAACTCTTAGCACATTCTTTATTATTAGTGTCAGTGTGGATGTAAAATATATGTTCTCTGTATTTCTGAAGAAGTATCCTTTTAGAGTTTTGTACTTTTTTGTCAAGAATGTTGAACTGTCTCAACTCTCACTGCGTAGTATTATAAGTAACCTTGCAAGAATAAATGAGACATAGTTGTGATTACCTATTTAACTTTAGGAAGGAAAATAGCTTGTAAACTGTAAACAGCACACAAACAGTATTGATCAGAGGCAAATCCACTGTTGTACCGTCCAGGATGATTTGACAGAAACTCCATTTTGAGCAACGTACAGTAATTCTCACCTGTTGTGTGAAGCAGTTTGCTCTCCCCACTTACTGCTCATTAAAAGCTTCAGGCACAAGAAAGAAGAAGCTGGGGTTCTCCTGGCTAGGAAGATTACACTATTTTCTGTCTTCTACTCTTTATTTCAGATCCTCTCTTTCTGACTTGGGGTTTCTCTCTCTCCTTCTGGGAATATCAGCTCTAGCTTCCAAGAATCCCCTGCCTCACTTAGTAAGAAAATGGCATCAAATCACTAACTAAAGTCAGGCATGGTGATAGTGACTTGCGGTGGTCACTAAACTGAGCACAATGACACATTCACTGTGATCAGAAAATTGAAAAGCCATAGCATGGCCTCTAGATTCCATTTCTCTGTCTTCTAAGAAGTGCCCAGCATGCCTCACTGGTGGATAGCATTTTCCTTGAGAAGGACTTAAATGCAGACTGAGAATGGAAGGCAGGGAGGCAAATACCTGTGAGCAAGAAAGATTAGAAAACTGTAGATTTTTCTCCAGTAGTATGTCTTGAGTCTTGTACATGCCCAATCCATTGCAATGTGACTCACTTGGCCAAAAAAATGTCCTCAGAATGAGTATGTGCCACATCTGAAAAAGGGCTGATTGTCTCTCCATCAAAGTGAGAGCAGCTTGCCTCAAACAGGAACTGTTCCTTTAGGTGCATTTTCTGGATGAAGACAAGAACAGCAGAAACACAGGCAATGGCACAGGTGACAGCAAACTCTGATTTTCTAAGGTGCTGATATTGGGGCTGTTTGTTGACCTTCTTTTCCTTTTAAACTTAGCTTCTATTTCTTGGCAGAAAGTGTGGCCAAAGGGCTGGGGATGTAGCTGAGTGGTAGAGTGCTTGCCTAGCATACACAAGGTCCTGAGTTCAATCCCTAGTACCACAAAAACAAACAAACAAGCAAACAATACAGGGACAGAAAATAGTGGTCAACCTTTTAGAGCACCAATCTAGGACAGGCAATATAATATATAATAAATAATTATACACATACATATTATGAGCTTAACCAAACTTACATAAAATAAATACTAATATAAAACTCATATTATGCTGTATAATTTATTAAATTGTTACATAAATGCTTTAATTTATGCCAAAAGGACTAGTTTAAAAATCACAATTAGTAACTGCACTAAAGAAACTAGTAGTAGGACACGTTAAGTAATGTATTGGAAAAAATGTAAAAGCATTTAACCTTTTTCTCCTCAAGCAGAATGACATATTTTTAACTTTTTAAAAACCTACTGTATATAGTTATATAAATTTGTAGGCTACACCAAGCTACTCTTTATTGTTTATATGCATAAGATGTTTTAAACAGAGAACATAAACTGAAGAAGTAATTAAAAGATGCCATTTATATATAATTTTAAACCACCTATTTATTTATGTGCTATAAATATTTGAATTTTTCCTGATTCTTTTCCAAATAATTCTTCTAGAATTACCTGAAGAACTTTTTTTTTTTTGTACAGTGGCAAAACTTAAAACAGTCATGGGTACAGTGCGCTTTGAGTTGTAGCTTAGCCCACCTCACAGTCATTCTTAGAATCATTTCATGATGACATTAACAAGGCCAATATCTTCTCAACAAAAATAGAGAAGCATGGAATCCCTGGAATTTTCCCAACTCGCAAAAGCAAGCTTTTAAACCTGGAGAAATTGGTTTGCACCTCTCCAAAACTATGAATCTGCTAACTATCCACAGGTGTATTCTAGTAGACCAGCTGTTCCTCAATCAAGTCCTTTGCATCTTTAAATTTATCAGATAGCACAACTGTGTCTAAAATGTCATCACTTTGAAACCTATTGGGTGTTATCATAGGTTAAACTTTTCTTTGTCAAATAAAATGTTTTTTAAAAAGAAGTACAGAAGTAATTTCAACTTGTGAAATCAAAGTTGGATTCCAAATGAGTTAGAATTTTAGTAAGGAAATTGAGAAGGTCCCCTTGAATGGGGCTGCTCTTCCCTAGTGGCTTTTTTCTTTTTTTTTGAGTTCTGAAGCAATCTTATTTCCAAAACAGAAAAGAGTCATTTTATTCTAGTGTAGGTTTTTGTTTCAACCTACACTTAACAGTAAACAGCTCAAAGGAAATGGGTTCATTTTTTTTTTCTGGGTTCTGTATGGCCACTTCAAGGATGACCAAATTGTTTTGGAAGAACAGAATAAAACTTTCTGTTTTACTTTCATTATTTTTCCATTCTCATTTTCAATGAATTTCCAAATTAGAGTCATTCTTGCTCTGCATTTTGAAGGCCTGGTTTTATGGAGGGCTCACATTTTAACCTCCGTTTTCGGCCAACAGCAATGATGACCACCTCATGCATTTACACCAACATGGCCATGTCCTTCTATTTCTATGAAGCAAAATATCATTAATGCTTTTATGTATTTTGAGAAAACTAAAAAGATGACAAAAACATCACTTCAAAATCACTATATTACAGATAAACAAATCACATCTTGTTGTAGCAGTATTGCATACAAAGTGGTAAAATACTTAACGGTTTTGAACTTTTCCCTTCTTGTGTAAAAAATCAAAGGCTGAATGGATTTCCAAAATTTATATTTGCACTGTCTCACAAATATGAAGTTGACTGAACAAAGTCTATCAGTGTATTGTTGTACTTTCTGTGGCTTCACTGAAATCTTCATAGATATCATGATTGTACTTAAAATGTCATTATCCAAGAGATAGAGTGAATACTTTTTGTTGCTGTGAATCAATTTTGCACTTAAAAATTACAAATTGCATTTACTTGTTCGATGATGTCATATCATATTACAGAACAGTGCTAAAGAAAAGACAGAAATAGACAACCTTAGACCAGTTTTTACTGCTGAAAATGTTGAGACCTTGTTATCCAGAAGCAGGTCTTAGTGGCCTACAGACTCTCACAAGGAGACAAAGGACAACAGAGAGCCAGATTCCTGATGCTCTTAAGGAAGGGAACTCTCCTTCCAAACAAGAGCCACTTTCCATTCATCCTCTCTTCCTGAAAATCAAAGATGTCAACTTGAATGGTGAGTACAGTATGAAATTGTTGTTTCTTGTAAACTAGGCACATTTTATAATTTTGGTGAATACACTAGGAAATTTCTTAGTGCACATTTTGCAACCCTTTTTTTATGAAAAGGTTTGTTCAGGGTGGTTTGGGAAGCTCAGAATGCATTATGGGTATTTCCATTATTTCTTACGGGAAAAATTGTCTTGATTTACAACCAGTTTGAGTTACAACCAGTCCTCAAAAATGAACTGAGTTCATAAGTAAAGGGTCCACTGTAAAAGCATACCTTTAGGGAAAGAGTTTGTGTGAAAAAAACTGAATGTCAAGCAAAAATGGAAGACAAAGGCAATGTTGGGAGAGAAAATAGGTAACTTTAATGACAATAAAATCTTCATGTCTATAACCCAAAACATTCTTTTCAAACACAGCTCTATGCTCATAAAGAAGAGGAAGAGAGCTATGCTTTTTACAGGCTTTCATATTTTAATCTTAGAGAGATAGTAATTTGTAGAAATTTTCCTTCAGCTGCACATTTAGGCATGGTGTATATCTTGTTGATGCAGAAATGGAAAACATCATTAATCTTACCACTAGTGAGACAGGACTGGATGTATGCACTTTGTAAACAATTTAAATAATTTTCATTTCCTTCAAAATAACTTAAAAACTCCTTCCTAAATAATTTCAACAGTTTATCTTCTTGTAAGGTCACTCAAATATATTCCTCAAGTGTATTTGAAACAAGACTTGTTAGGATGACTATAAATAATGATGATCTGCTGTTTACTTAAAAAAAAAACTAGAAGAAAAGAATTCAAATTTCTTCACCATAAAGGATAAGCATTTGAGAGTATAAATATATTTTACCTGAAAGGAACAGTAAACAGTACCATATATACAAATTTTTATGCTTTTATATATCAGTTAAAAATTTAATTTGAAAATGGCTCAATATGCAGAGCATGAATTTTGAGGTTATAGTAAATCTCTTATTTACAAATGAGTTCCATTTCAGGAGAATGTCCATGAGTCAGATTTGTCCAGTAAGTCTTGACAAAGTGAGTCTTACACATCTTTGACATGAATATACAATGTGAAACATAAACACACACACACACATAAAGATGCTGAACACTATGACACTGTATTGTAAGCACATAGCCACAGAACTAAGATAAAGTCTGGCAGACACGTGAGCTACTTCTGTATAATCTGAGGTCCTTGCTATCAAAGTTTAGAACTCAAATGTTCATAAATGAGGGATTTATGCACATTTGGTCATCAACCAATTTATTTTCTTTTATTTCTCTTTATGTGTGAGAAAATTTTTGAGACAATAAATAGGATTAAATGGTACAACCTATGAAACTGAAGGAAAAGTTGGAGAAAAGCTAACTAGCAAAAGTGAGGTCATGTTGGAAACTTTGGTCTTCTACAATGTACTGTAAGTAAATAAATATTGGAAAAATGAAATATTTTATTGACTAGAAATTGATACTGAGTTAATGGCTTGATGATATTTTAACTCACTAGTAGGACAATACGAAAGCTTCTTTGCTATGCTAACCTTAATTTGATTCAAATTCACTCTAACATATAGTAAATGTCTAACATATGTGCATGTATTGTGCTAAATTCTTGAAATATTAGACTTAAGAAATCATTGTTATTAAGAAGAATTTATAGGTGAGTGAAGGAGAAACACGTGATTACAACATGAGGCTCCAAGTATAAAATAGAGTTGTTCTCAAAATGCACACAAAGACAATCATGCTTGATTTTGACAGGAACAGGGAAAAAAGAGGCATCACAGAAAGACAGGCATTTACAATAGACCTCGATGAAGTTTTCCAAATTGGGAGGGTGGGCATCTTTCTAGATAGCTAGAATAGAGTAACAAAAATGGAGACGTAAGTTTGTAGTTGACTTGAGTATCAGTGAGGTTTGGTATGAATAAAGTAGCCAAGAGTTTGAGAGTAAAACAAAAGGTGAAAGGATGGGAAAATACAAAATTAATGACAAATGCTTAATATCTGAGTCAGTTTTTTTGCTGAACTATCTGAAAGAACACCTGTTGCTTTGAGCATGTGGCTGCACTGTGCATCATGGAAGGAGACCATGGTGGTGGAGTTCTATTCACCTCAGCTTGGCTGGGAAACAAGGGGTGAGACAAGAATATACATTGTAAGTCCTCAAGGGCATGACCTCAGTGACCTAACTTTCTTCCATTAGATCTTTTAAAAGTTTCACCACAGTCTGGGGGCAAAGACTTCAACACACGGACTTTGAGGGACACTTACTTAAGTTGCAGCACTTGACAATTTTAATTTCATCTTGTTAAAAATGGAGGTCAGTGAATAGTGGTGAGTGAGAAGGTAATCTGTTTAGAACTATGCCTTAGCATGGTAATTCTTGAAGAAATATTAAAGAATTAGATGAAAGGCTCAGTTTGGAAAATATACTTGAAATAGAAGGAATATGATAAGATGTGTGTGTAATTGCATGTAAGATTCTTGATGGACGTGAGGTGTATTACTTTTATAAAACTTGGTGCATATTATTAACTAAAGTATGGATACAAGAGAAGGATGTTATCTGCAGAAGATTTTGCATTTATTTTGCCTATGGTAAATTTATATTTCATACAGAATATCTGGGTTAATACAGTCCATCGTACTTAAATACAAAGTTTAAGAGAGAGACACTAAGACCAGACATTTAGGAATTTTATAAAATTATAAAAGAAGCCCTAGTATTAGATTCATTTAAAAAATGTCTTTGAATCAATAACAAATTACGGCATGTACAAAATACTAAAGAACAACATTTTCTTTAAACTGCCAAAATCTCAAAAATTTTGCCAAATTCTTAAGCCTCGTATAGTGATAGTCTAAGAAATTAAGTAAAACACTGTAGAGAATTGAGGAAATTGGTTCTGAGTATTTGTTCAGGGTCTCAGAAACCTACAGGAAAATGAGAGTTTTGGAGCATGGTGATTCAGATAAAGAAGTAGTGATTATTTATAAACCTGAAAACCTGCTTGCAATTCCTTAGACACAGACAGAATGGACGTGCTTACCCTCTAAACCAACTGTCTAGCTGTAGAAAGGATAGAACATGGCTGAAGGTGATTCCATTCTCTATAATCTCTGCAAAATCTTTTTACTACATACCTGGAATTTTTAAAAAACATTCTTAGATTTATCAAGTGTCTTATTCATTTTTTTTGTACCTGGAGCAAAATGCTCAACATACATAATTTAAAGGGAGGGAGGCTTTTGTGGTTCTCAGTGATAGTCTTTCAGTGGTTGTCTCCAAGAAACAAACAGCATGATGGAAGGAACTGATGATGTAAACTGCTTACCTAATGGAAGCTTAGAAGTAAGGAGAGTAAAGGAAGGAACTAGGAGGGACATATACCCTTCCAGATCACGACCCTTGTGACTTTCCTCTTCCAATCAGACGCTACCTCCTAATAGAACATTCTCTCTGGATTCATTAAAGGATCCACTGATGAGGGTAATGCCTCATGTCTAATCATCTTCCAAAAGCTCCACCTATGAACACACAAATCTTTTGGGGTTTATTCTATAGCTACATTGTAACATCAAATAAAAGTAAACAATAGAGACTGATATACAAATAACTCAGTTTTTAGAGTCATCAGACATTGACTTTAAAATGATTATGATTAATATATTGAGAAAAGTATGGCAAGGTGGTGATTTCCTAAGAGATAGAACTTACAAGAAAGAATGTAATCATTATGCCTCTTCTTATAATTATGAATTCAATGGAATGATCTTTAGAAGATTTGGTAGAGTAAATGAGAGAATTAGTAAAATGGAGTAATGCAGTTGATAATATCTATATTGAAGCAGAGAATGTACTACTCCCAGAAGACAAAAATACAGAAATATAAAAACTGTATTAGACAGGATATGTCATCAAAGTTATGTGCAATAATGTATCACATGAAAGAAAGAAAGAATAAGACAGAAATGACATTCGAAGAAACAATAGACTACACTTTCTTGAAACTGATGAAAAACTTCAGAACACAGGCTATAAAAGCAATAATATCTCAAGTCAAGTAGCACAAAGGAAGTTAGATATAGGCATATCAGAGTAAAATAGATGAAGAACAATGACCAAAAGAGTTGTAGTCAGAGGAAAAAAGAAAGCTGCTTTTAGGGAATCAATGAAAGACTGACAACCAACTTCACAGCAAAATCTGCATGTAGGAAGAGAATAGTGTTATATCCTTAAAACACTAAAATTTTTTCAAAAATCACTAATCTATGCATCTTTGTCTAATAAAAATGGTAAAACTAGGGATATAAACACATTAAAATATATCTTAGAGAAGTGTGTTTTTGCTGGCAGAAAACACACTAAAACACTCAGAAAATTATCATAGTTGAAAATTGAGTAAGAAAGGATGAAAAGAAATGAAAATCAGGATGAATGGAAGTAATTCCAGATATATCTAGTAGTTCTAGGTGGGTTTTCATGACTTGTAGCAAGATGTGGACTCCTTTGGGGATCTTTATCTTGAAAATTACATTATATAATTTGTATTGAATTTTAGACCCATGTTTTAGGGTACTTTAATTGAATAAAATAGCTTCTTAATAAATACGAACCTTCTTTAAATAAAGCATAGCTGTACTTGCTAATTTGAGGTTGAGGATAAAGCCTAAAGTAGGTGGATTTGGGTATGAAGGTACTATTAATATTTAAGGGAATATCTTAATTCTAGCAGTTCTAAAAATGTCAGAGATATTTCTAGAGTCATCAAGCATATTCTTTGGAATTTATATGGATTGAGAGTTTAGCCAGCTAACTTAAAATCTTTGAACTGGACATTATAAATATGTACTTTTGGGGGAGTTTGTAAACAATTCTTTGCATTGTTTTTTGAGTACCATGAAGATATAAGAGACATATAAAGTAATACACTATTAGACAATGGTGCAGCACTAATATTCTAACCTAATTTTTTCACTAATTGAACACATGGAATATTGGAAACTCCTCCTTCCCATTTGCTGCATGTCATTTTCATCTGAGCCAAGAGGATCTTCAGTCTAAGTGCTGAGATCTGAGAGCATGAACTGTGTCTGCAATAAACTGTTGGGATAAAACGCCTCCCTAGTTTTTATTTTATTTTATTTCATTTTAGGTAGATGGTTTGTGCTCTTTTAAAAGTGGAAATCTGATGCATTCGGCTCTGGGCAAAGATACTGTGGTTTTCATAGATTACAAAATATGGTTGTCCCTTTAAAAGTCTGAATGAGTAATCTCATTTTGGCGAATAAATATAGTAAGTTCCTTCTGCCCAACTCTGCCCTTACTGGTGGGACAGATTAATAAAGGTGAAAAGTGAGTCATCTATGTGGTGCATTGATTCTTTGAGAAGCCACTGAAGTACTCTGACCACTGGGGAAATCATGGAGATGAGATTTGGCCAAGCTATATGGCCCATCAGGGATAGACTTGTGAATATAGCGCAAGGAGTTTGATAACTCCTGTCTTCTTCTGATTGCAGCTAAGTGCTTCCACTTAAAAATGCTTTCAATAAATTATTTTTAATATTCAACTCAGAAGCTCAATTTTTGCTTTTGGGTGGGCCATGAAAAGGTGGCAAGAAGTGGGAAGAAATGAAGAGTATTGCATCCATCAGCAGGGTGTATGATTTTACACACAGTAAATTCTTTGTATTGTCTCTAAAGAACCCTAAAGACAAGAAATGAGATGTAACTATACCAAAATTACATATTACATAAAGCAATTTTCCTCAACAGTGGACCTTCAGTAAGGATGGACAATAAGATCGAATGGATTTTACCTATTTTTTTCAAGAATAGAAAGTGATGAAAGAGTAAATAAGATCCAAAATGTGTAATAGATATTGTGAAAGGGGAAGAAACTGCTCTAAAGGAAAGAACAACTGGGGTGGTGGAAAGGAGAAAAGAAAGAAGGGAAAAGATTATATATATATATATATATATATATATATATATATATAATTTTACTATGATAAATAATTATACTACTAATCTCATTAGTTCATCACAAAGAATGCTTTGTGCTGTCATTGTTTGATCATTTTATCATGCCCATATCTCATAATCTAGCAAATACTTTGAAGATAACAATGTACAATATATTAACCATTGTTAATCTATTATTTTTTGAAGCTCTGTATCATTTTTGTTCTTTGTTCATTTTAAAATAAAAATAAAATAGAACAAGTATGCAAAAAAGAATTAAAGAGTGATTTTAAAATTTCCAATTTATTTTCCCATTCCCTATATCCAATAATGTAAGCACATACACATATGTAAAGTCAAAACAAAACACTATACTTCTTTCAGTTACCAAGAATTCTGATAAAAGAAACTCAGAAAAGATTCATCATATCCAACCCAGAAAGTACCTGTTCCATTTTATTTTTCCTTTCATTCTAAGACACTCATTCCAGGTATCTGAGTATTTTACAACCCAGTGATTTATCTTCCAAAGAACTTGAGGCAGTAGTTACTTGTTAATCACCAACTATTTCACAGTTATATTTGACTCCTAAAATAATAATTATAATTAACATATTGCATTCATTTTATGACATCTCCTGTGCATGCTCACTTTATTAACAGAACCAACATGATTGCTACTTTGCTTGTATGTTTTATTTCTTTATATGTTTGATTTCTATGCAGATTCTCATTTTTGCCTGTTGTATAATTCACGATTTAAACAGTATTTCATGGGTCTGTGGTGCACTCATTTTATTATTTTCAGTATAATTTTCACATCATGTAAACCTGAAGTTTGGCCTTGAAAAGTTTTGTTCTATTTTTATTTTTTATTTTTTTTTTTACTTTTTAGCATAAAATATACATCTAAATCATTCTCTCAAGAGTCTTTAAATTTGGATCCATTTTATAAAGTTCTTTTTAATCTTCTTGTGTCTCAACAGTTTAAAGAGTCAAAACAATGTTAATTTCTGTAGTTTCCCAAGTAATACTACTCCCTAATAAGAAATTGGAAAATGATGCTTTTATAAAATCAAAAGCTTATATATAGAAGAGTCTGGTCTCAATCAGTGGAAAATTGATACACAGGAACCAGGAATCTAGTCCCATTTTATTAATTTACTTATCACATTGCACCAGAATTGGCATCATTTTTGACACTTCTATCAATTACACAACACAAAGAAATGTGGCCGTCCAGCAGGGACTAAAGTGTTTCTAGCACACTAAGATCAATTTTTAAAGATGAAACATAGAAGTTAAAGTCTCAAACAGTTTTAGCTTTTACATTCTGGAAAGATTTAGACAACAATTCATTTAGGATGTTACCTTGCCTATAAAATTCTTAAAACCACTTTTTTAATCTTCTCAATTCGTAGTCAAGATTCATTACCTGCTAATGTTGTCAGCTAAACCATAAAAGGTAGTCTGAATCAATGTTTGGATTTGGAACACAGAAAGAGAGTGGGGCTTCTAAAATAACCAGATGGTCTTTGTTGGAAGCATAGCCTTTTGGAAAAAGAGAATTGGACAGAAGGTTAGGAAGGTAGGTTAGAGCCAGAGGTGGAGGTGCTCTGAATATTAGGTCATACAATTCATTTGGAGCCATAGTCAATATTACCACGTTTTACCTAAACTGTGCTATGATTTCCTAACTAATACCCTTGCTCAAAAGCTCTTGTCATGTTTATCTATCCATCAGTGTGAGAGTGGTTTTCCAAATGGTAAATCTGCTCAAGTCACTCTCTTATGCCTTTCTATGGTTTCTCATTTCTTTCAGTATAAAATCCAAACCCTTTCATTCATGATCTGTCACCTAACTTCTTCCACAGCTCATTTCATTTATTCCCACCTAATCTGTCAGCTTCTTAAAGTTTCTGAAAATACATTGTGCCTTCTTGCTTTCCAATAAAGCCTTCTGTGTACAAAGAGATACCTGGATACCATTTCATCTATTTCCTTCTTATCTTTCTAAAAGAAGCTCATAGATCTCCTTCTTTAGCATGCCACTCTCACAGTGACAGTGTAGTTTCAACATTTCTACTTTGCTGCCACAGAACCCAATACCCACTTTGATTTTGAAAATTATACTGTTTTTTAAATTTCCCATTTTTAAGTGTTTTTCTTATGGACTGTGTCCTCCTTGAAGGCAAGGTTTTTGGCTTTTCTCTTTATTTAGAAAGCCTACAGTGGATGTTCAAATTTTTGTTACACAAATGGATTAACCAGCCAACATGAGCATGATTTGGGCTATGCTTTAGAAAAATTAGCAGTGAGAGTAAGTCAGGAGAGGAAGAAGAACACTGAAAGTGAGAGTACAGTGATGATTGAAGTGAAAGAGACAAACATTTGGTCCTACCAAAAATACTAACTCCAAGACTCCCTGTATGAACTATTTTATTCTTATGTCTCCAACTACTATCTAGACTAGAGTAGTCTCCAAATCCAAAATATCCCATATTCATGTGTCTCCTAGATTTCAAAAGGGTTCTGGAAAGAAGCAGAATGTGAAATTTAGAAGAAGGTAGATCTGTGTTTACACTGGGACTCTGATTTAACTTTGTTGGAGTAGTCTTAATGAATGTATTAAAAAACAAACAAACAAACCTGGAGCTCTGGCTTCTTTTGCAAAAAGGGAATAGTTTTTCATTATGAAGAATTATAAGATATAATTAGGTATAATAGTCTCTTTTTGTCCACTTTTGTTTATTCCTTCAAATTTACAACCCTAAGAGTTGTTCTTCTAAAATGTAATTGCAGTTACCAGAGTCGAAATATTAAAATGCTTTATTGGTCTTTTTCATTCTGTAGAATGGAGCTCATACTTTCAAGTCTTCGCAAATGGGTATCCCAGGACCCCTTGCTTTCTTGCAGTGATTTACGAATTCATGCCTTTGCGTAAGTCTTCCTCTTATCAGAGGACATCTCCCGCTCTTCTGTTCATGCTTTCTTCATTCTTTAAAACAGGCCTGAACATAGTTTTGAAGTTGGGGATAATTTATGAACATGTTATTAAGGCCATTAGTTTCCTCACAACATATTATCATGTTGGCTAGACTGTCCCTGTAAGTGAATATTATAATAAATGTCCTATAAAGCCTTATGACTCATGAATTGCTAGATACTGAGGGCTACAATAACACAGTAGAACACACATAGACCCCTATTCAAAGCATGCTCTGGTAAATGAATTGAAGTATGTTAATTTATTGTGAGTAAATTTCCCCCAAGTTTAAATAGATATTCAAATAAATTATGATAAACTTTCACACAGCTCTTAAAATGCAAAGCATGAACAGTGAGAATGGCAATTAGGAGACATGTGGTGCGCTTCTCAGAGACTCTACCCTTTGGTGGAGCAAAGGATGTTCAGCTAAATAATTGAGACAAACTTCTGATCAAAGAGGGGCAGAGAAAGATCTTCCAGGTATTTTAATTTCCACCGTATAGGAAAAGAATAAGAACAGTGCTTATTGTACTCCATGATTATAAACTAAATGAAAGAAATTTTCTATCCCAGTGCCAGACTCTGTGGGGAGACAGATGAAGTGGACTTGCCCTTCAAGTAATAACAGTGGAGTTCAGCATTCCATGGAGCTGTCCATGTATCAGCTAACCAAGAGTCCAGTCTGACTCACTTCTAATGCTGGATGATTTCATAGCCCTGAAATTTGAGCCATTGATCAGGGTTCTGCTTCTTAAACTCAACTGAAAGCTATTAGGGCAATTATGGTATCGAAAAAAAAAAGGCAAAGAAAGAGAAAGACCGAAGAAATGCAGGTGGATCCTAAATGAAACAGGTCACTTGAAATCAGTAAACCAGCATGACTTGTCTGTCTTTTCACCTAGTAAGAGAGTGACTTGCCTTAAGCAATTTGGAAAGAAATAAAACTTTGCAATTCTAATAAATAATGAAAATACCTTCCTGGAGCTTGGGAACCTATTTTTAAATTTATCCATTTTAGAATATAATTTCCTTTAGGGAAAATATTATATTATGGATAATGCTAAGAAATAATATATGCTTTATAAATATTTTAGAAATCCCGGAAACTAATTACTAAGGGGATGGAGGGGACTCATTAGTTACTACTTCAACATGACCAAGAAAAAGTCACTGTTACAATAATCCTTACCTGTAAGATGATCTGTTTGAAATCCTGAGACTAAGCAATACATTAAGCAAGATTGTTGGGACTTAGCAAAGGAATGAAAATTGGGAGCAATTCCTTACTCTCCAGTCCGAAGGAAAGATATTCTTCACCTATTTTATTATATTACCTTTATGGAAATGTTTCTCAACAATAGTTACATATTAGAATTACCTGGAGAGCTTATTGAAGACACCGCAGGCAGCACTGAGTCCTGGAGACTCTGGACTGGGCTCAGATCTGGGGCCAGCAGTCAGTGCTAAAAATCAATGTCCCATAGGGTATAACTGAAACTTATTTTTTAAGCGAAAGTTGTTTTGTGTATGAAGAACTTGGGGTGGTAACCAGAAGTCATTTTTCTAGAACTGTGTTTCTGCGGTTCATCCCCCCATGTCCTCCCAGGATCAAACCACTTTGCAGGTTCATGTGGCAATTTTCCTTCACATACGTTCACCAGTTAGGATTACTCAGGCAAAAAGACCTGGTGCTATGCTAAGACCCATAGGTTGATTGCTATTCTGTAATACGTTAGTTCAGATTCTTTTTTAATCTCAGGCCAAGGGACGCCTTAAAGTTTCTTGCTAGTAGTGCATAAACTGGCAGAAAAGAGGAAAAAAAATGTGTGTGTGTGCTCACATGTGTTTTACAGGCTGACTTTTACATTCACATATGGAAGCCCTTATTCTCAGAGTCCTTAAAAAAGAAGCAGTCACCTCAAAATGCAACCATTAGAGTACATACATCCTAATATGAAGAGTAAATCTGGTCACAAACATGTACAGAAAGGACCTGATGTAAAGATATATAGAGAAGATAGGCATCTGCAAATTAGAGAGATTTCAGAAGAAACCAAGCTTGTTGACAACTTTATCTTAGGGTTTCAGACTTCAGAACTGTGAAGAAAAGAAATTTCTGTTAAGTCACCACTCAGTGGTACTTTGTACGGCAGCCCTAGAAGCATGAATACTTGGTTGTCTAAAGATTGTGGGGGTAGCCTTCATAGTATCCATGTACAGCAGATTCTTTTTCCATTAAGAATATCTTAATTTAGTCTTAGGTAATTAACCATTTATCCATCTTAAGTAAGTACATTTGCTTGACTCAACTTCACATGATAACATCCAGAGCCTGTGACATACAATGAGACATTTTATTAGGCTTCTGGGTCAGAAAAACTTCCTTTTCTTAAGGGATTAATAAAAAATGTTCTTTTTATCCTTGACCTGCCAAGGGATTGGTAGACCTCTGTATATTCTTGAAAGTTCTTTTGTTATTGTGAGAAAAATCTTGATGGGGAATTGGGACATTAAGCAATCTGTGCAGAATATAACTTGATATATGAATCTCAGCACAACTTTAAACAGTTTTTTGGTACCAGAGATCAAACTCACAACCTTGCACTTGCCAGGCAGGCGCTTAGCCACTGAGCTAAATTCCCAGCCCCTCAGCACAACTTCTAGACTATCTATCTATCTATCTATCTATCTATCTATCTATCTATCTGTCATCTATCTATCTATCTCTCTATCCATCTATCTTATCTATCTAATGTGCCTGTCTATCTACATTAATTACTGAGCCAAGTTGAATTGAGTTCTTTATTTACTTACATCTAAATCCCATATGGTGCATTGTGCTATTTATTTATTATGCTATTTTAACTCTTAGATTCTAGTGTTTATTCTTAGATTATCAGCAGGCACTGCTGTCATATTATGATTACCTAAAATCCAATCTTTACTGTGTTCCACAAAGTCCCACATTGCCTGCAGCCTTGTGTACTTCTTGGATTCCAACACTGTAAGCCAACTCCATCCTACCTCAGTCACACTTTCCCTCTCCATAGGGCCAACCTGATCTGTACCTTGGGCCTTTGTAAGTGCTCCTCCATGTCTAGGTGTTTTTGCTCCAGATTATCACACGGTCTGCTCACTTTCTCAGTCCATTCAAAATTCCTACTATTCAAGTAAGGATTGTGTTTCTTATCACTTGCTGCTCTCTCCCAATTCTTTAGTAAGGACTCAGTAATACACAATGAGGGATTAAAATATATGGTGAATGTTTAGATATTTGAAAAGATATTCAGTAAAAGATGCATTGCTATTAATCCTCTACAAAATACACCTACTCACTTTAAACACACTTATTTTGTTTTATTGTTCTTGTCAATATCTGAAGTGATTCTAGAAGTCCTTTTTCATGGTTAATGATGCTACTGAGTGTCACCCAACAGAAGGGTGATCTTATAAAAACATGACGGTGTGTCTTCAGGTGCCTTATTCACTGGATCTGGCACCATGTGACTTCTGGCTCTTTCCCCAAATCAAAATGTCTATGAAAAGTTTTGAATTGATTCAGCAAATTGATGTGGTCTCCATAGCATGAGTAAAACACCAAAAAAAGAGGACTTCTATAACTGCTTGGAAAAGTGTTAAGAATGATGGGATAAGTGTGCTCAAAGGAAGAGAGTAATGACAACTTGTCTTTCACTATAATACATTTTTATTTCATTTTAGCTATATTTTTGATCATTCTTCATACTTCAAATCAATGTGTGATTTAAAAAATGAAAAGTGTCCTCATTGTGCTTATAAAGATCTGTAAGATGCTTTCCAGTAAGAGACATGACTTCTATTTCATGCATAGTGAGTTGATGCGATGAGTATTTAAGGAAAATATGATGCTGTTGCTTCCCATAAGTGTGTTCTAAGGTCCTCAAATAAATTAGAAGAACAGATGTTAGCTAGTTCTGCTGTTAAGGATTGTTCCTTGGAGTCTGCAATTTCACAGGGTTCAAAGGATGTAGTCATCAATCTATTCAAACACTACCCAGCCAAGTCTTAAGATTGTGATTTTTAGCAATGGGTGCTCTCTTACTTAGATAATAGAGTGACTGAGAGTGTGATATTAACTTATACTTCAATTATGCAACGTCATGACCCAATTTTCAATTCTGAGCATGTTAGACTTCAGTGAAGAGGAATTACTTTTACGACTTCCTGGTGTTCCGAGAAGATGGAACTAAACGTTTCAAAACTTTAGCTTATACTTTGATTCCTTAAACACATGCCTTTTGTTTCTAGTTCCAGGTAGCAGCCTGTTGCAGCAACTCCTTGACATACTAAACTTTCTTCTCTAATAGACACTTCCTTCCGGGCCATAGAACAGTTTTAGTGGTTGTCTTGAGACATGTCTTGGATCACTAGCATCTTATTTACTAATAACATTCAATACTAGCTCCTTGATAGTCTGTTTGCATCGACTACAGCCGGGTGTGTGTATGTGTGTGTGTGTACACTCATGTGCACATTCATGTGTGTGAAGTGTTACACTGCAGTGCAGGAAACAGAAACCACTTAAATATTTCAATTCAGAGGGGATTTATCATGGAAAGTAGGTGAGTATGGATGTATTGGAAGATGGAAGGAGTAAAGTCTGATCAGCTTCTGCAATGACGACTCATCAGTACAGTCACAGTGGGAACACCTACCTCTGCCGCAAGCTCTTCGCTTCACTTTGCTTAATACATGTTAGCAATGTGTGATGCTTACATTCATCATAGGCAGTGGGTACATGTACTTCACACATCTTGGTTCTTTTTACTCCCCTTCCCCTCCCAACCTGCCTCCCTCCCTGTCTCCAGAACCCCTTTCTCTCTCTCTCTTTTTTGTCTTTCTGAGACAGGGTCTCGCTATGCAGTTCAGGCTGGACTTGAGCTCACTTTGTAGCCGAGGCTGGTCTTGAACTTGCAGTGATCCTTCTCCCTCATCCTCCTGAGAGCTGGGATTACAGATGTGTGCCACGACATCTGGTTCAGAACCCCTTTCTCATGTTTCATTATTATTGTTGTTATTATTAGTGTATGTGTGGGGTATATAATGATGACATTCATTGTGGGTAGTTGGTACATGTGCATGATGCTTCTTTAGTTTCTTTCTATTCCCTTCTCCTCCCTCGTCCTCCCACAATATATTTTCTATGTGTGAATACTGAGTGATGTTTTTCAAATGTTATATAACCACTTTAAGGCAAAGTCCAAAGAATATAATTGACATTTTTTGCTCTTGTGATAAAGTGGATCATGCCCTCTACTGTGAATGTTCTTTGCACATTTTTTTTCTTATGTTCTACATGATGGTCAAATTGTTTATTTTGGTGCTATTTTCCTTCCACTTTCCTTCATATCAGGAACCTGGGAAAACTTTGGTAAATATGATCAATTTGTTTGCACATCATCTATCACACCTACTATTGGTTCTTTTATTTTTCTTAATTATAGATGCTGGAAAAACAAAATGTTTCTTATCGTGGTTCCTTTCTAGTTAGGCTCTGTGATATGACTTTGGGTGTAACTAATTAGTCATATTCAATTTGTAGGGATAAATGAAGTAAAGACCATTTATTTGCTGTTTAGGTGCTTCCTGTGGTCAGGCAAAAAGCACCAGAACTCCAGCAGTTTCAGTATCAGTATTTCAGTTCTAATAATTGCAGGTGTGGATGGACAGTTGGGTAGGTGACATTGAAGGTACTGTGATCAGAATCTCTGTTTCATTTTTTACCATAGGTTTCTACATTCGTAGTTCATTTTCTAGATTGCAAATTAGTTTATGGAGGACTATTTGAACATTTTATTCCATTGTTTAACAAGTTCTATTGCAGTTGCTTTGATTTCTGTTGTTATTCTAATATTTATTTCTTTTGGAAGATCTGTGTTATGGTGTAAATCTAGATATCCCCCAGGAGCCTCCTGCACTCATAGATAGGGTTTCGGAAGGATGATTGGATTATGAGGACATAGAGCTCACTTATTGTTCTGGCTTGTGTCTAGGTGTCTTCCCAAACCTTACACAGTCATAAGTGGGGCTTTTTGGAGGTGGCTAATCTAGAGCATGTGATGCAGGGATTAAGGATGTGCAGCTGGATTTGATTCATGGTGCCATGCTAACATTAAGGGTGCCCCACCTGAGGTGTGAGTGTTATCCAGTTTAAGAGTCAGTCATCCCATCATAGTCATGTTCAGTTTACTCAGTTTGCATGAGGATTGGAGCTCTGTATCATGGAATTGTACTGCCAGCATCTACCTTCAGAGTAAGATGCTCTTGCTAGATTTCTAGCCATCCCATCCGCTGTTCCCCGCTGCTGCAACCTGATCATATTTTAGAAAGTAAAGAACGTCTTTGGAGAAAAGTCCACCACTTATTAGGATATTATTTCAAAGAGCTGTTTAATGAAGGATAAAAAGGAATAATTTCACAGGACACCCAGTCATCCATATACCAATAGTTTAGGTCTACAGTTGATTATTAGTTTTTAATTTATTTTTTTAATTAGTCTATGTTTGCAGTCTATGATTATATTCATTGTAGGGACTTGGTACAGGTACATAGCACATTTTTATGTTTTTTTTAATGCCCCCTTCCCATGTTCTGCCTTCCACCTCTGATGATAATTATCCAAATCTATAAGGAAATGGAAGCCTTGAGCTACTTAGCAGTCCAGATAAACATAGTCTTACTCTGGAATTGCCAGAGAGGCATAGGTCAAATCATTTAATGCAAGACTTCATGTGACAGTTAGACAGCAAGAACTCCATGCAGAATTTGGTCATTGTTTTTCTCTACTGCTCAGCCCTTTGAATTCTATTTTCAGTCTCACACCCAGAAGTCAGTATAGTTTCATGTAAATCTCTTGCTTTGCTTCCACAAGTCAAATGAGGTTTCTAATTTTACATACAGTTTTCTCCTTTATTGAAACACTGGGGAATTACAGAATGGTTTTCTCTCTGGGAAATCAAAACAGGACAATTATCTTCCTCTTCTCTAATTCCTAAGACAGACATCATTGTTTGATTACTACATTTTGTTTCTGTTGAGATAAAATGCTTCACAACCTCTCTCAATATAGAACCCCAAATATTCACAGCCACTTGGTTAGAGTTAGTTCTGTTGGTGAAACTTTACTCCACTGCAGAATTTATTTAATACATATGATAATCACATATGGACCAGGGTATTTCAAATGGAGAGAAATTTCAGTAAGTTTTTAAATTTTTTCTGCTTGATATCTGGAGGGGCTGTGGCTTTATGAAAACAAATGTATGCATACAGC
>RJWT010000875.1:6886-23641 GCA_004365215.1 Cuniculus paca
TGAGTTCAATCCCTGGTGCTGCAAAAAAAAAAAAAAAATGTGTCCCCTAATTAAATAATTATTAAAATTAAAGTATCCAGCCTAAATGTTCTAGTGAATGTTTCTCCGGGAAAGTCAGCACCCTGGCACTTGTTAAATATGACTGGTTCTCACACCTTCATGGTTCAGGACCCTCAGTTTGAAGAGCCAGGGTACCAAGATCATAAGGTGTGGTCTTCACCCTGAGACTGTAAATGCCTGGGCAGGGGGAGGGCATCACCAGGGTGGAAACACAACTGACCTAAGCCATTTCATTACTACAGAGAGCCAACTAAAATATAGATTAATAATTCCTCATTTGAAATACTTGGGACCAGTATTTCAATTTTAGTATTTTGGAATACTTGCATATACATAATTAGATATCTTGAGGATGAGACCCAAGTCTAAATATGAAATTCTTTTGTGTCATATACACCCTATCCACAGTCTTTTTAATTTTTTTTATTTTGAAGATAATAAAACCAAATGAAATAAAACAGAATAGAGTCAATCCAAACAAAACAATGATTGTGATATAGGACTTCAAAACAAGATAAAAGGAAATCAATAATGGCTACCATAATGCCTCTTGTTATCTTCACAATAACTACCCATACCATCAGACATAATAAAATCAAAACAGAACAGAATAAAACCAATCAAAACAGAACAATGAAAGCAATACAGGTCTTCAACACAAGATAATAGGAAAACAACAATGGCTACCATAGTGCCTCTTGTTATCTTCAACTTAGCTGCCCATACCATCAGACATAATAAAATCAAACAAAACAAAATAGAATAAAATCAATCAAAACAAAAATAGGAAAGCAATACAGGACTTCAAAACAAGATACTAGGAAATCAATAATGGCTATCAAGATATATTTTGTTACCTTTGAAATAGCTGCCCATGCCATCAAGTATGATAAAATCAAACAAAACAAAATGGAATAAACCAAACTAAACAGAACAATGAAAATAATACAGGGCTTTAAAACATAATAATAGATTAACAATGGCCACTGCCTTCCCTTTTTAGACATTTCCTCCCCTTTCACTTTCACAATATTGATTGTGCATTTTGGGTCCCACTAACTCCTTTAGTTTTTTTATACTAGGGAGACAACACAATGTTCACCTGTGTGACTCTGAACCATCTCACCCATGAGCATGATCTCAAGTTGTATCCATTTACCTACAAGAGCCTTGTGGTTATCTTCCTTTATAGCTGAGTAGATTTCTATTGTATAAAAATGCCATGACTTTCTTATCTGTTCTGCAGTTGATGGGCAAGCTACCCCTAATTACTTTTTTGGTCCCCTGTCACGTACAACATTGTTTTCTCTCCTGTGACTTTCAGTCTATGAATTTTCTTTAGAGTTAAACATTTTTCTTGTATAAAGCATACTGATGGATCCTGTCTCCTGATCCACTCTTTCTGTGTTTCCTTATTGGTGCATTGAGACCATCTACATTAATAGTTATGGCCCTCTTGCACTGTGTTGTCTCTGCCATGCTATCTTCCTGCCATTGGTTCCCTATTTTTACCCTCCATTCAATTGACTGCCCTTGCTTAATGGACCCCTTCTGCTGTTGTTCCTGAAACTGTGGTCCTCTTTATCTCTCTCTAGAATGTCCTTTAGTATTCTTTGTAGGGTTGGTTTGGGGGTCATGAATTCCTTGAGTTGTTCTTTGTCATGGAAGTATCTTGTTTCTCCATTAATTTTGGGTTGGAAGTTATTTTCTTTCAGGGCTTGAAATACTTCACTCCAAACTCTTCTGGACTTGATAGTCTATGCTGAGAAGTCTGTTGTGATTCTGATGTGTTTTCCTTTATAGGTGGTCAGTTTCTTTTCTCTAACAGCTTTTTATATTCTGTTTTTGTGCCAAATTTATGGGATCTTGATTATTATATGTCTGGCTGTAGATTAATTTTGGTTATAGCTTTCTGGAGTTCTGTATGCCTCACTTATCTGAATGTCACATCCTTTTCCCATGCTTTGGAAGTTTTCTGCTATTATTTCTGTAAATAGAATTTTTGTGTCATTTGTGTTGACCCCTGTTTTTTTTTTTTTTTCACTAACATGTATCATTCTTAAATTATTTTGCTTTGCATTATCTTGCAGTTGTTGAAGTGTTATTTCCTGGTTCCTCGTTATTTTTAAGAGATCTTTCCTTTCCCAATCAGAAGCTGCAAACCTGTCTTCAAGGTTTGAAAGTCTATCTTCAGTTTCTTTCAAATGGTTTTGCCAGCTTTCAATAGAGATTTAATTTCCTGAATATCTCTTTGAATCTGTTTCATACATTTGAAAGCTCTCTTATATTGTTCATTCAGGGTTTCCCTCATTTTCCTATGCTCCTCTATTTTTTTTAATCTATGTTTTCCTTAGAGATGCCTAGCAATTCTTTTATTATGTTTTCAATTTCTTCTTTTACCTGAGATAGTATTTCTGCTCTAATTTCTTTTATTGGCCTCATGAAGTTGTTTCTTTACTTCAGTTGCCATCCCTGCAGAAACTTCAGGTGTGTGACTCCCAATCTCTTCCATATTTACATCTCCTGGACTTGCTCTGCATGGGTTGGAGGCCAGAGACTGCCTTTTGATTCTTTGTCTTGACATTTTCCTAGGTTGTTCTGGATAAGTGGGTAGTGGAATCTCAGGCACTTCCCACGTTGGCTACAATTTCTTGAAGCGTGACTATTCGGTTCTCCTGACCAGTGCTAGCTATGGGTATCCAAAGGTGGCCACTGGTTGTGCTGGTGTGGGGCTGGCTGCTGCTTTTCCCAACCTGCACTGGCTACCAGCAGCAGGAAGCATCCCAGATGGTGGCTGTTGTGTGAGTGGGGGCAGGGCTGGCCACTGCCTCCTTGACCTGAGCTGGTTATCAGTGCAAAGCATCCCCAATAGCCCCTATTCACAGTCTTAAGGAAGATTTATACAGTATTTTTTAGTGCACATACACTTTGACTGGTTCTCATTGTCTGAGGTCACGTAGGGAAGTTTCTACTTGAGGCATCATGTCAGCATTCAAAAAGACTCTGATTTTAAAACATTTTGGATTATGGATGCTCACACTCAGTCCAATAACCTTTTATCAATGAAAGTCATTCTTTTACTCAAAAATTACATACTGAGCAACTTTTTTATGCCAGTTGTTTTAGGCACCTGGGATGATATGATTAACACAACACAACCAAACTCCTTTCCTTTGAGTGTGCATTCTATAAAGTAAAAATAAGCAGGGAAGAGGAAAAAGGATGTGCCAGAAGAAGAGGCAGTTATTTTAAATAGGGAGGTTGGGGCAGGTGAATTTTAATCAGAGAACATGCTGGGCAAATTTGAGGATAGCAGGGGGTGCTGAGCAAGTGAAGGACAGACCTCAAGGCAGAGGTAATGGGACAGAAAATTTAGGGTCTTCAATAAATACATGAAAAAGTGTTCAGCAGCTCAGGTCATTAGAAAAATGCAAATTAAAGAAACACTGAGATTTCATCTTACTCCAGAAAGATTGGCCATGATTAAGAAATCAAATAAATGCTGTCAAGGTTGCAAGAAAAAGAAACCCCTCTACCTTGATGATAGGAATGTAAACTAGTACAACCACTATGGAAATCATTAGGAAGATTCCTCAAAAAATTAAAAATAGAAATTCCTCTCACCCCAGCTCTTCCCTTTCCAAGTGTCTTCTCAAAAGAGTTAGACAACATATTACAATGATATATGCATACCCATGTTTATAGCAGCACAATTTCTAATAATTAATCTTGGAAGTGGCCTATATACAGTTATCCACACACAAATGGATAAAGGATGTTATTTATATATAATGCAGTACTACTCTGCCACAAAGAAAGATAAACTGGAGTCATTTGTAGGAAAATGAGTGCAACTTGGAACCATAATGTTAACAAAATAAGTCAAACCCACAAGTTTAAATATTACATGGCTTCTCTTATATGGGAGACCCAAAATATAAATAAATTAAAAAGAAAAATGAAAGGTGATAGGAAACAGGGAGATAGATATTTTGCAAAAGAGTAGGGGACCACATTATGGAGGGAGAGGCAAGAGAGTGGAGGAAAAAGGGCTGAAAAAAAGAATTAAGATGTGTCATGAACATGCCCCAACTCCACACAATGATGTAATATGTACCACAAGCATGTACTAATAAAAATTTTAAAATTAAAAAAAATACAGGACCGTGTAGGTAATCATAAGTCTCTGTGTTTTAGTAAAGTAGATCTAAAAGAGTTGCTTTGGCTACTATGTTACCCAGTTTTTCCATTACACAGCAAAATACTTGAAGCTGGATAACTTGTTAAGCAAAGAGATTTATTTAACTCATAGTTCTGGAGGCTCCAGGACTCACATCTGGTGATGGCCTTGCTGGTGGAGTCCTGAGGCTGCACAGGGCCTCACGTGGCAAAGTGCACACAGGGATTCAGGGCTCTCTCCCTCTTCTTATCCAGTCACCAGCATCCAACCTGGGCTCCACTCAGATGACCTAATCTAATGCTAATTACTTCCCTAAGATCTCACCATTAAACACCCTAGTTGGATTAAGTCTCCACAGTCATAATACCTCACAATTGGGATTCAGTCTCAATGCACAAACCCTTGGGGTCACTCAAACCATATCCAAACCATAGCAGCTGCTCTGTTGAGAATAGCTGAGGAAAAGGAACAAGTGTGGAGCAGGGGACTCTCAAGAAGCTGTGGTGATACCCCAGCACTGATGACAATGGGGCCAGGATGGTAGCAGTGAAGTGATGAGATGTAGTTGAATTCTGGATGTTTCTTGCTGAATTGTTTTTAGGACATCAAGAGGAATCTGGAATCAGTCTGAGATATTTGGTTTAAGCAATGGAAAGACATAAAGTGTTATTTAATGGGAAATATGCAGGAATATCTGGTTTGCAGGGAAAATTAGAGTGCTTGGATGTACAGGTTAGGATGCCTACTAGATGTCAAAATGGAAATATCGAGTAGAGGCGAGGTGATATATGAGTTTTGGAGACCAGGGAAAGCAAGGGACAGGCCATTAAAAGGAGGAAGCATGGAATCCACAGCCTGGGTTCAGATCCCAGGTCCTCTTTGTAAACCTAAACAGGTTTCCGTCCTTCTGCATCACAAGGTGTAATTTATGCGGCAAGATGATCGGGAAGGCTAATTGAGGCCACGCTCATAGAGCGCAGTGCATGGTACACAGCAGGAGACAATGGATATTCACTTCCTCTTGTGCACCTTGTCCTAGGTTACTAGACTCTATCAGTGAAACTATGGCCAATAATATGGATTGGGAAAGGCCTGAATATAAGCATGAGGAGATAGGACTCCATCCTGTAAACAATGGGAAACATTTCCCTGGAAGTCTCTGAGAAAAACAGTAGAAATTGTGTTGATGTTGTTAGGGTGGATTGGATGGAGGACCTGGGGTATGCATAGCAGGGGAGGGAGTTGGGCCAGGGTCTGTTGCAAAGTCGAGGAGGTATGATGTAAAGATGACCATCCCAGTGTGGTGGCCCTGGAGGACTGGGAGTAGGGGCCCAATCACATATGACCAGGGCAAACAGGCTTTCTCTGAGCCAGAGCACTGTGCACTCCTGAGGCTCCTCAAGGCGTATTTCTCAGTTATCTTCCCAAGGACACAGAGCCCACTGCAATCACACGTAATCAACCTCTTTCCTGTAACGCATCTCCCCGCCTGGCCCCTGCGCCCCAATTGGCACACACTTCAGAGCCTCTCATCCTGTGCAGTGGAGCAGCAAAAGCCTGAGCTCCAGCTGTCGGCAAGGATACTTGCTTCTCTCCAGGCTCTCCTAATCTTCATTCCCTTTGCCTGAAAGAATATGTGCATCCATTAGAGTCAAACGTCTCTTTGTCTCTTTCCCATTTAATACTAGCTGTGGATAAACTAGGAGTTCTTTTGTGAACAAAAGAACATGTGAGAATTGAGAAGTGAGGGATGCCTCTGTGGGAGGCATCTCACCTTTGTGTGCACGCGCACGCGCGCGCACACACACACACACATCACACTGGTAGGGAGGAGGAAGGCTTGGCCAGAGCATGAGGAGGATAGTGTTGCTTCTTGGAGGACTAAAAAGACAGAAATAGGCCAACTACCCACACTGGAAATTTTTCCTACTACCAGAGATTGGAATGTTCCATCCCTTGAGACAGCTCTGTCCTGCAGATGTGTTTTGTTTGAATCACACAGTGTTTTAAGAAATTTTGAATTTGTTGTCATTTAAAAATCAAGAGATTTCACATTTAAAATTGGATCTTGGCATTCATATTGCTTGCTCCAGCAACTCCAGCCTGGCCTGCTTCAGAAAGCAATCATCAAGCCCCATAGTGACTGCAGGGTCTGTAACCCCCGTGATCACCACCCTGCGTTACCTCCATCTTCTCGGAGGTCTCTCATGTGAGTTTGCAAGGCCAGGTTTAAAGTGAGATCAGACTCGGCGATCAATGATCTCAAAATGAGGAGCTGGCTAGGTGTTTGTCTAATAAGGAAGTGAACTGAGAAGAAGGTGCCAGAGAAGTTGGAGATCAAAGGGAGGTCTGTAATTGTATAGACAGTGATGATGAGGGGCTGAGGCTCACTTTCTTATGGTTTCCTCTTCTGTCATGTGAGTGAGTTCACCATCAGCAAGGACCCCTCCCCTGGCAACCAGCTCGTGCTGCCCGGTGGCCTGAGCTCCGTAGAGGATGCTCACTGAGGTCTCTGTGAATAGTGTCTGGGGTCCATCGTGCATCTAATCTCTAACTCCCATTAGCAGTGAACACATAGACTTGGGAGTTTTGTAGCAAAGGGGTTCATTTTCTCTTATCGTGCCTCCCCCAGAATAAATAGACAGAGATTCCAGCACACCTAACGTCAGCACTCTGACTTACAGACTGGCTCGTCTCTGCTTGCTTTGATAAAGGAGCTCAGGACTCCTGCTTCATTATTGCCACAAACACTGATTTCCAGGGTCGCATGTTTGAACAGACAGCACATCCAGGGTTTGTGGTTTAGGTGAAAAATGGTTTTCTGTGTTCCTTGTGTTCATCCTTCAAGTTCACGGCCATTACCACCTGAGAGTACTTAGTCCTTGGGATAACTAAAAGGGCTCATAAATCCTGCTTGCTTTGAACACAGACCAGGGTTCACCAAATGTTCCTGGACTGGCCAATGCTAATCAGCTCTTCCCCTCTCCTTCCCTCTTTTATGCCTGTAAATCAAGAGGCTCCAGTATTAGTCACTGCAAAAGAGATAATTAGTAAGTACAAGCCGCAACCTGTATACATCACTCTGTGCCTCAGATTCGAGCTGAGCTAAGAAGCTAGATAAGTTGTTCTAACAGAACTTTCTTTTTAAACAAAGCTTATGAGTCCAATGGTTTCAGCGTAGATTCTGTACCTTTCTCAGGTGTCATAAGGAGAGATATGATGCATTACCAGAGGGAAACCTACTCACCCATTTTGTGGAGTTTTCCTTTCTTGGACTCAAAAATATGCTTTTAGAACCCAAGGAATATGAAACAGTAAAATTTCTTAATGGTATAGTATAGGATTAAGATATTTTTTAAATACCTTACCCTCCTCAGTGATAAGACCACAGAATAAGATGTCACTTGTTTTCTCCTGGGATATGCCATGTCACCCACTCCATCCCCTACCGCCCCTCACGCTCCTACCCCTGCCATCGAGAAAGCCCTGCCTGTGGCTCTGCCAGCTGTTTGTCCAGTGGAAACATTAATTTCCTGCTCTGGCAGGGCTTATAGTTAAGGGCACTGCTGACCCCCAAAAAGAAAAACTCTTCAAGCCAACTAAATAGTCTAGAAACTTCCTTCCCATTCATTGCTGACCAAATACTACAGGCTAGCCTAGACGTGTTCCTCTTGTGTTATTTATGACTTTAGAGCTATTCAAATGCATGCTGGCTTCTACTGGCTTCCACCACACGATCTTTCTTCCAATTTTTGAATTTCCCATATCATCTTTCTTATTTGGAAGCAGAGCAAATAGAAGCCAAAGTAGCCAATCAGAATGATAAAACCTCACCAATTAGAACCAGGAATTTGAACTCTTCCTGTAAGTCTGGCACTAGCAGCATAACCTGGGGCTTGTAGTAGCTGTTTTCCTCTTCTAGAAGATGAAAGTATAAGGCTGTATAAACGTGGAACTTTTATACTAATGTTAAAACTGTATTTCATCACATCTAAGATGCAACTAATTATATAAGGAGCATCATGCTGTATGTTCCAATGAAAAAAAGAAATTTAAAGATTTTCCATCAGTGAAATGATCCCAAACACCTTTAAAGATCTCTCATATTGGTCAAAGCAGACTCTTGTGGCTTTGAAATCCATTCAGGCAACCTTGGCAACTTCTTCTGCCCTAGGTTGCATTACTTGGTATAAAATAGGCAGTCCTTTTTAGTGATCTTAGCAACAAAATGTAACACTGCTTTTTATATCTTTAGTAGTGTGTTTTTAAGTAAATAAAGCATTTGCTTATTCTTTGCCAGAAAACACAGATGTATGGACCTTCTTCTGAGGACATGTGTTTCATTCATATCAAATGTACACCCCTCTGCTTTCTTTTTGAGACTTTGTCTACATCACTTTTCATTTCAATTCTGAATCATAATGTAATCTTCTCTAAGACATTTAAATGGTAATTATACTCAACAATCAGTACCAGGAGTGCACTCAACATAATGGAGGTGACACATTGATAACCACGACAGTGCTGGCCATGCTCAGGCAGTGGCATCATTATAATGTCTGTTGCTACTGGCAACAAAGGCTGTTCAACCTCATCGGCCACACATGCCTCCTGATCTCAGCCGTGTTAATGTAAGAAAAAAATGAGCCTCTTACAATGGATGCATTGTGGGAATAGCTACAATTTACTATCTGGCTACCAAGGTCCTAAACTCTCAGCGACAATTAATGTCAACCAAACCTTATAACACTTAGTATATGCAGATTAAAAAAATTTTAACCAGGTTAATAAAATTACTTAGATTCCCCCAGGGAGGTAAATTTTAGAGGAAGATTTTGATCTAGACAATAGGCCCTTCTATTCTACCTGTTCTATTGTTCCATAAGCAGTATAGATTGTGTGCACATCAAATATAGACTGACATTTTTGGGGGGCTTATTGAACAAACTTTTAGTAGTAGTACATGTTTGTAATACATTATGTTTACATTCTTAGTGTAGAGTTGGTTGTCCATGTACATAACACATTTCAATTCCTTTGATTTTGTCTCCTTTCAAGAATATGAAGTATCACTCCAAATAGGTTCTTAAAAGTTTGTTTAATATAGCTCAATCACATCAAATTTGTGTAACGAATGAATAAGATTAACATAATACACAACCAGTGCATTTGTTAGATGCAAATAGACACTTCTCAAAGGAACTCATGAGTTGATTTCTGTTTTTACAACTACGGAAGCTGGCTATACTCCCCAGTCAAAACCTTGCCTGTGACCTAAGATGACCTACCCAGTGGCAGTGAAGTTGCACTGATAGAAAAATGTGGACCTGGATCAGCTCAAACCTTAATGTTCTGAGCCTTAGGAATGATCTTTCCCAGCCTCTCCCTGATGCAGAAGTGACTGGTCTTTATGACAAAGTTTGCTTTTGGTTAAATGGATGATGAATGCATATAAACAATTACTTATTATTAAAAACTGTAAAAGCTGTTTTTACTCTCCTGGTGCTGGAAGATGACATTTTTTCAGTGCACAGCAACCCCTGGTCCTGGCTTCTCTGAGTAACAAGGGACTCCCTTTAAACTAGTCCAGAAACAGAGATGGAAGCCACCAAGCCTGCACTTAGAGAATAGGATGCTGAGTAAACTCCTGTGGCTTTGTGGGAACAGTGATTTTGTTCCATGGACAGATAAATGGAATCTAGGAGGAGTTTTGTATTTCTGTTCAATTCTGTGGGAGCAAAACCCGAAAGAAAGGAGAGTGTGATTTAAGAGCTTTCATGGTCAAAATAAACACCAGCAAGAAGGAATTACTGAGTCTAAACTGTTAAAAGATCACCAGCCTTTAGCCCTAGTCACATCGACACCATGATTTTCATAGATTTGTATTCCAGCAGCCAGTGTAGCAACTGCATTAGGAGAATGCAACAAGCATGTTTAAAAACTGTGTACTTAAGTCATAAATTCACTTATTTTGGGCAAGTATATACTGAGTACCTACACGTGAAATGGAAGGAGGACTTGAGGCAGGCATGTGTATTTGAAGAGCCTTCATCGAGCCACTGAGCACTTGCAGTGAGGCCTGGGCTCTCTAACATCCTGGGTTTTGTTGCAGCTGTAAAGGTGCCTCCCACTACGGCCTGACCAAGGACAGGAAGAGGCGCTCCCAAGATGGCTGTTCTGATGGCTGCGCAAGTCTCACGGCCACTCCAGTTTCCGCAGAGGCTTCAGAAGCTGCCACCATCTCCTTGGTGACCCACGAGCCTGGCCTAGACAACCCTTCCTACATGTCCACAGTAGAGAACTGTCATCCAGAAAACAGCTCCTCGGACACTGGCCGGAGCAACCGAACCAGAGGTGAGTCAAATGGGTGGATGTCTGGGAGTGGGCTCTTGGCCTTCCTTGGGATTGCACTCTGAGGAATACTCACTGTGGAAAGTTCTAGAAATGTTTTTTTAAAAGGAAACGTTTCTGGTAGTTTTGGCAGCCACTCAATATCCAATTCTCCAAAGTGAAATGAAACCACGAGTACCTCAGATCATTAAAATGGTGTAATCTGACTTGGTGAAAGGAGTTGAAGTGAGTCCTAGTAATTTATGGCTCCTGCCTGCTCAAGAAAAGTACTGTTATATCCAGTTTAGCCCAGGAGGGGAAACAGGAGATTTTTAAACAAGCTGAATATATTTCATCATAGAAAACTTAGAAAATACAGGTAAGCAAATTCTATAATCCTTCCATCTAGATACAAGCACTGTTCATGTTTTATTGTAAATATCTTATCTAGTATATACATAAAAAATGACTTAACTTGTAAGTACTATTCCTCTTGTCTCTTTTCCTCAGCATGGCCTTTTGAGCGATCTTCTATCAGAATCAGATCTTTTAAAAAACTTAATCGAGCCTTCAGTGTTATGCGAAGGAAAAAGAATGGGAGTATAATTGCCAGCTGTGCTGACCAGAGCAGAGAAAACCATGAAAATACCGCTGTTACTGAAGGTAAATAAACTCCCCCACAAGACTGGACATGAGCTGGGCTCCCAGAGTGACACTGGGGTTGAGGACAGGCTGACCACCATCCACCTGCTGTGATCTCTCTTTTCTCAAGGGTATAAAGTGTTTTTACCTTGTCAGCCTACTTCTCTTATAGGTAAATGAGGAAAAAAACTATTGTTCTCTATTTACACAAATGAGAGAAAAATTGTTAAAACTCTTCCCTTAAGGAGCTAGCTTAATGCGTATAAATAATAATAGAGTGAAAAGTTTTTAAATAGTGTTTGCACATAGTAAGTGATATAACAGTACTTGCTCTTATTACAACTATGTATGAGGAGTGGTTCTGGGTATTTTACATGCATTTTCTCATTTACTCCTCAACATAATCCTAAGAAGTAGTTCCCATTATTATTCCTGCTTACGTATGAGGAAACTGAAGCACAGGGTGATTACTTAGTTTGTTCCAAATTATCTTGCTATATTTTGAATTCAGATAATGTGGCTCTAGAATCTATGCAAAGCAAGCTGTTGGATCTTAGATCCCATATGTTTCCTCAATATAAAGGGAGCTGGTGAAGTAGCGCTTTACTTATTTCTTTTCATTTTATGTTAGAATTTTAGAGCAGTAATAAAGATAACTTTAAAAATTAAGCTCTTTCTGTGTGCCAGGTCATTTTAAGTCATTTAGATGTCATAACAATGCTAGGGGACAAGGAATGTCATTCCTGGTTTTACATATGAGGACACTTGAGACCCAGAGAGATTAGGTAACTAACCCAAAGTCATTGAGCTAAAAATTAGAAGAACTAGGATTTTAACTCAGAGCTTCCAGCTTTAGAGACCACTCTCTTACCTACAGGTTACACTGCCCTCCACTACCTACGGTTGGGAGGTAGAACTCCAATTATTGTATTTGTTATGCCTCAGAAAATTCATGAGTGGTCATAGAAGGCTCCTTCTTACTTATTCCTGATCATCTCATGCCGTGTGCGCATGCGCGCGCACACACACGCACACACACACACACACAACATTATTTCCCTCAGCCAGTCATTGAAGTTAAACCTGCATGGAGTTTAAGAACACATATTTGTAAAGTTTCAAGCTTCCTCTGGCCACTAAATTACCTTATTAATCATGCTCTTCTATGTTTTAGAAGCAACTTAGTTGTTTTGTTTTGTTTTTCCTATATCATTCCTGGAGTGCTGAGGTCATTAGGAAAAAATGGGCTAAGGTCATAGGTTTTGAAACTAGTCACAAAGAGTGGATTATATAGAACCTGCAGTGTTAACATCTTTCCAGATGACAACATTCAAGGAGACTCTTAGGGCAAAAGCAGCTGTCAGCAGCTACTGGAGACAGAAACGTCTTAGCCCTCCACACCCTCACTTGAACCTCAGGCTATTCAGAGGAGCCACTTTACCCACCAAACCAGATGTGGCATGGTCCCAGGGCTTGTTAGGGTCCCCTCTGAACACTGCTATTCAAACTGAAGTGAAGAAACAGCCCTAGTCCTGCTGCTGGTTTATAGATCCATAGCGAAGTCTTTTGAGGACTCTTACCCAGGTGTGAGTGCCTGGCTCCAGGAAACCCAACAGAGGCAGCCAGTCTCCCTGTCTCAGGAGCCTGGCTTCTGACCTAGCCCAGAGTGCCTTCTCACTTTGCCACCTCTAGCTAGTTAGTTCACTCCCCGCTCAGAGCTCTAAGGAACGCCATATAAAGAATGACTCACTATTGAGGTCCATAGCAGGCAACTGAGCTGTTATTCTCTACCAAATCACAATGGATGAGAAGTACAGGAGAACTCTGAAAGCTTTTGTGGAAAAAGACATTCTTCAGTCA
Source organism: Cuniculus paca (assembly GCA_004365215.1). Taxonomy (NCBI): domain Eukaryota; kingdom Metazoa; phylum Chordata; class Mammalia; order Rodentia; family Cuniculidae; genus Cuniculus; species Cuniculus paca. The sequence continues at coordinate 19,959 of RJWT010000875.1, forward strand.
AAACCATAAAGTTTGAAAACACCAGCCTATGTGATCTTCGATCTCTGTTTAACTCTGAAGTCAGTGGCTCAGGCAGATGAAGGACGAATCTCTAGAAACCACATCCAAGGCCTTGGCATCTTCTTGAATATGAGTTAGGTCATTTGACTTCCCTTTGCTGCTAGAGAGGACTAAGGACCTCCAAGCCTGCAAAGCAGGGCCTTCAAGAAATACATCTTCAGAGTGATCAATGAGGGCAGAGGAGGATATTTGTTCTGGTTTTGTCCCTTAATAAGCAGGTGATAAAGTTGCAATGGATTCCAAAAACACATTCATTCATACCTTTTCACTAAATAAGCTTCATCTGAAGGCTTCCGTAGGCAGGGGCCTGTGCAGAGAACCATAGAGCAGCCAGGAAAAAGGCCCTTCAGGATTTGAGAGTCCAATGGGGGATGCAAGAAAGGAGCATGTGTAACAATGATAGAAGGTCTAATGCCCTGAGAAACAGAGGGCACCTTATAGGGGATGGTGTTTTTAGAGAGAGCAAGAGAAAGAGGGATCAAGGTAGAGATTAACTGGAAGAGATCGTTTCATGTAGGCCTTGAAGGAAAAATTGGGTTTAGGCCCAAGATAAAAAAAATATTCCAGCAGAGAAACGTACCTGGGCACCGAGGCAGGAAAGTAGAAAGCACGCACAAGGAACATGAGTGGCTTAATTTGGCAAAAAGAGGGACTGGAAATGCCCATTGGGTGGGTATCTTAAATAAACACTGTCTTTGTCCATTTGAGTCTTTCCAAAGTTTTATCACCTGATTCCACGTGGGGAGGTTACCAGCATCAAGATCAATCGAGCAGATCCCAACGAAAGCCTCTCTATTAGGCTCGTGGGAGGCAGTGAAACCCCACTTGTCCACATCATTATCCAGCACATTTATAGTGATGGAGTGATTGCCAGAGACGGCCGGCTGCTGGCAGGAGACATCATTCTCAAGGTAGAGACTGTGCTGCAGGGCTGTGATCGGGCACTTAGTATTAAAATCCTTTAGGGGCGGATGGATGGATGGATGGATGGATGGATGGATGATAGTAAAGTATATATGGACAATGACTTTCCATAGTTATGTTGTTAGAACTCTTCATGAGGTTTATCATTTAATAAGATAGGTCTTTTGCTCTCATGCTGTCTGCCTTTCTGGGTATAAATATTTCTTTCTGTCTCTGCATCATTTTGCATGTCTCCTCCTCTCCCCTCTTCCTTCTCTCGTCTACCTTTATTCTCCTCCTTTCTTTTCTCTGCCTGCTCTTTGTCCTCCTCCTTCGCTTCTTGCTGCTGCTTTTCTTTCTTCTTTAAGTAGCATTAATATAAAATAATATAAAAGTAGAGCATATATTTTCTTTGTTTTAGAGCAGATTGATGGAGCAGTCTATATTTTATTTAATCACATCCAGATATCCCTTTAAGGTAAATTTCCTATGGTTTAATGGCCCTTCATGAAAACAAAAGCAGTCCCTAAACTGTTCTCACCAACCCAGAGACATTCCAGGGGAGACAAGCAGTGGAATAAATTGTCTTAGGTGTACTGCTGTCTGGGGTTTGGTTGAGGGGAAAGACTTTAAGAAGGAATTTTCAGAAGAGGAGAAAGGATAAAGGAAGAGTTGTTTATCAGACAGAAGTCAAACCGGGGCCAAAAATGATAAGAATTCCCTCTCTGCTCATGTATTTCCTAGCTGATACTTAGATAATAGTTTCATCCCATCCTTCTAGGTTGTTGAGGAACGAGTTCCTGTCACATCATGAGCTGTTTGTTTGGCAGACTAACTGGAATAAGAGGAGAAATGATGTAAAGCGGTTTCTGTAGAAATGCTGAAAATCCCCCTGGTCTCTGAGCTAGAGTACAAGACAGGGCCCCTCAGCCTCAGGGGGCAACAGGAATGCAGTCAGCAACTCTGCATGGCTTCCTCTCTGTTCTAGTAGAAATTGTGCTGCCTGGGAGGGTTGCAAAATCAAGCAATTTGATTCTTGTGGAGTTCTGCTGGCTCTTACAGGCAGAAGTCTGCCAGCACTCTTAAGCAGGGAAGCATGACCTTCTCTTGGCCTGGGAGCGATGGGGGAAGCAGCCCCTGCCACTTCCCACACGTTGCTCCCCTGGCCTTGCACAAAAGTGGTGAGCCTCCTCTTTGCAGGGGCAACTGCCCCCCAGGTGCAGCAGGGAACTGGTGACCATGCATGGAGAAAGGTCTTTTTAAAGCTCATTCCAGGGTGCCTCTAACAATGGGCTGCAAATACAACAAATCCTCCCAAGCTCTAGAAACTCCAGAAGGTTGGTACCCTTCTGTGAGGTGGCCCTCCTTAAGCACAGTGCACAGAGCTGCTGTGATTTTTTTTCCTACAATTTTGCCTTCCTTGCCTTTCTCCCAGTTAAAAAATAAATTTACCACACAATAAAAATGAAGGTCAGGATTCTACAATTATGTGTGAGGACCTGTGTAAGGAAAAGGTTGAAGAAAGATGGTGTCTCCTCGTAAAGGTTTGAAAAGTACTGTTGGGATAGGGACTATTTGGACAAAGCATAAAGGGAGAGAGCAGAGCAGTCTTTAGAGGGACAGTGTCACTGTTATTCGGTGGACCTGAGCCTTTTATTTATTCTTCGTGGTGCTGGGGATGAGACCCAGGCCCTTGTGAATGCTCGCCTGGGCCTTTGAGGGAGGGTCACAGCAGGAGGAGCTGACTGCATGGTGACTCTGCTTCCCCCAGGTCAATGGGATGGACATCAGCAACGTCCCTCACAAGTATGCCCTGAACCTCCTGAGACAGCCCTGCCAGGTGCTGTGGCTCACAGTGCTACGTGAACAGAAGTTCCAAAACAAGAGAAACGCCCATTCCTTGTACTTTTATGGACCGCGGAATGACAGTTTCCAGGTGATACTCAATAAAAGTAGTCCTGAGGAACAGCTTGGAATAAAACTGGTGCGCAAGGTGGATGAGCCTGGTGTATTCGTCTTCAGTTTGCTAAATGGTGGTGTGGCAGACCGACACGGCCAGTTGCAAGAGAATGATCGTGTATTGGCCATTAATGGACATGACCTGCGACATGGCAGCCCAGAAATTGCAGCTCTTCTGATTCAGGTGGGTCGTGGACCATTCCAAGATCCCAGTCAAAAGCTCCCACACTGGTGGAACCACTGAGCACCTTACCACTTGTACCAAACATACCCTCCTTTTGAGGAGTCTAGATGGAGGGCCAGTGTTTCAAAGCTTCTCCCCAGGGAAGAATGGTGTCTCTCAGGGCTATGGGCATTCCTTCTGCGTTGCTAGCTATCTATTTGGACTGTGAATAAACACATTCTGTTGTGTGCTACAGTCTCACAAGATTAAGATCACTAAAGGTCAGCAGGGTTACATCAGCTCTGTACTCAGTGTGTTAAACACAGACCTAGCGGTCTTTCAGGTAGATTCTAGACACATCCAGGATATCCAACTATACTAACTCCACAAGAAGGGATCCTGTGGATGGAGACCACAATAGGGTTGGTCAAAGCTAAACCTGGGTTCCACGGCTAAGACCAGGTAACCTGGAAAGCTCACGGAAACTCAAGTATGAAGTCAGAAAGTCCCTTATTAAGAGAGGTACACAAATTCTTCCAGTGCAAATGCTTTTACCCTAACCTTGGGCCCAGCCATGGAAGTGCTGGTGACTCTTTTC
>RJWT010000875.1:31584-56528 GCA_004365215.1 Cuniculus paca
TGAGATAACAGGTGTCTCTCATCTATTTAGGAAGGTGCTGGGAGAGCTTTGAAACCTGATCATTCAGATCTTATATGGGACCTAATTTCTAGTCTGAGCTAAATACATATTATGTTTTTCTAAGAATCGTTCTATTCCAGGACTGTTTTCTATTCACTTTGAAATGAAACAAGAGGTTTCCTTAGTTTCTTATTTTTTAGTTTCCCAGATTCCCTGGAAATTAAAATAATGTTTTCCCCACTCTTTTTAATACATTTGTGTTTGCAGAAGGGCCTAGAAAGATCGTGTAAACCCTTGAAGCTCATGAGACACTGAGGAGTGGGGTGGGGGGCGGTCAGCACATGTTCTGTCTTAAGGAATTCAAATTCAGAAAAAATTTTACATACTGTGGGTCAAGCAGAACACATCTGTGAGTAGAATCCAACCTTCAGGACACCTGTTTACTTCGAAAGAAGTAACTCAGTCTAATTTGTACTGCTGTATGGATCTTCTATTAGAGACGATGCCTCAACCTCTTCATTTGCATGGGTGTCTACACAACACAACCTTGTTTAGTCAAATTCAGATTGTAACAGCCTTGGCTTGGTGTCCTCGCATCATGACAATAAGCTTCTGTCAGTCATTTTCCCTGGTATCTGATTTCAGTACATCACTGGTTAAAAAAAAAAATCTTATAGGTGGCCCATTTTCTTGCAGCAGAGAATAAGGAAGACCCCTTTCCTTTCACATTAGGCCACAAGTTGAGTTTTTGAGAATGTATGCAGAAACAACTCTCAAAATTTTAATTTTGGAACATCACTAGTTTATACACTGTTAATTACAGCCTACAATATTACACCCCTCTCCTTATTTTCCAGCCAGCTATGCTCCATAAGTCCATAAATTCCATGCTTGTAATAAGCAACCTAGACAAACTAAGTACCTCCTGCTAAAATGTTTTATAGATATGGACTCCCCAGTGTCTTCCTGCTAATAAATACCACTAACATGTTTAAACTGACAGTCTCTGTTAATGGAAAACTAGTGTATTAGTTTGAAGTTTTTAATCTAATTAATCTTAGTAGAATGAAGCAGAATGTTACATTTTAGTTCATTACATTTTTTGAAATGAGGCCTCCACCACACTGGTTTTGAATTTCTCCCACTTACCCATGGTGAGTCACGGAAAGGCCAGGAGGATCTGGTCACATCTTTGTGGCAACCCGCTGTGTGAGAATTGCTGGAAACATACACTGCCCTGCTGGGAAGCTGTAATTCTTTTCATTTGTACTTCTATCTGTCACCGTGTGATTATTTTATTATTTTGTGTGTGTGTGCGTGTGTGTGTGTGTGTTTCTGAAGATAAAACCCAGAGCCTCACACATGCTAAGCAAGTGCCCTAGCACTGTTATGCCCTCAGGCCACATGGTTCCAGCAGCCTCCTGAAATGCCCTTATTTTTAAAAAGTAGCATATTTAAAGTAAAGTAATATATGGCTGTTTAGTTTTTTACTTTAGTTTTTTATGTTTTGACCAAGGTTTTGTTTGATTTAGGAAACAATGTGGCATTTTGCAAATAGCAGTTTAAATGATTCAAAGAAGAAGGCAAGTCAGGATTTGTGGGATAGAAAAGCTTTTATCCAGTTGAAAAGTGAAGATATAATAGGCACCATGTTTAGGTGAGTGGTTACCTCTGTGGGAGAGAGAAAGCGGTGAGTGAAGTCATAGAGGCACCTCAATCATACTCAGAACATGTATTTCTGATGTTGACTGGCAAGGTGCATGGGTAGATCATAATATTATTCCTTGTACTTTTTTAGATGTCTGACATGTTCTATTTTAAAAATTCAAAAGAAATATTAAAAAATAAATATTTTATGTAATTTGAGTGGTGAATACTGGTTCCTATTATATTTTTAAACAAGCATGAACTATTTCATTGTAAGTTGTTATTAAGCATCAGAGGACATTTTGAGGTCTACAAAGCAGGTAGTAGGCATAAGGGAGAAAATATTGCCTCTGGCACACCATCCTCCACCCTAAGTTGAACAAAACTGGGTGTAAAGGATTTATAGAAGCACTTGGGTCTTCTATCAAAAGCATGGGTCTCTCTCTGGTGGGTATGAAGCAAGTGGCCATCAGAGGCACAGTACACATGGACATATTCCTTTCTTATTTGAGGTTTTGCAGTCATTGTATTGAGTGCTAGGTCCTCAGGTAAACCTCTTTGTTTAGCAAAGGTAAGTCTGTTTGGTAAGCACTGGAGGAAGTATGAAACATAATTCTGTATTGTGCAATGGGGCACTTCTTTTTTTAACCTTGGAAAAATTCCTGATATTCATCAAAGAAAAGAGTTTTCTGAAGTGTTGACTCACTACCATCAAGAATAGAAGACTCACCTGAGACATTTTGAATCCAGTTCACTTTGTATGCTTCAGATTTTTCCCAAGGTTTCCAACCTGTTACTCTCTCTGCTTTTACTGTTCCCTGTTGAAATGTAAACTTTTTCCAAGTTGGCCTATAGAATTTGGCATAATGTAACTCTATTTTGCAAAGAGGTAAAAAATGATGGTTCTCTCTATATATATTTCTCTGTGATATGAAGGACCACTTTGTGATGTAATTTATACAGTTTATGCAATGTTGGTCATTTTTACATGTACAAAACTCAGTTGTGAATACGTGTGCCATGTTCTTGTGTGTCTTCAGCCCTTCTGTCCTGCAGCTCTCTGTCATGAGAAGGTGGTAAGTGTCCAAAAAGACCCCAGCGCATCTCTTGGCATGACCGTTGCAGGGGGAACCTCGCCTGGGGAGTGGGACTTGCCTATCTACGTCATCAGCGTTGAGCCAGGAGGAATCATAAGCAGAGACGGAAGAATAAAAACAGGTAAAAAGAAATAGAATTATAGCACTGAAATGACAGAGTATTGAGAGGAATTAGCAGGTTGTTGGTTAGGTAGCTGTTTCCAGAATTAACAGAAGAATATGAGAGTGGTCAAGCCAGGACATCTGTTACCCACTGACCATAATTAGTTTGAGTATAGTTGATAGACCAGGTTTTAGTCCTTTTAGTTCAAGTGGGATGATGGAAGCCGGCTGCTAGTAAAGCTAGAACCTTCAGACTTCCCTAGGAATTAATATGGAGCTCTCACAGTTATGAGCAATTTGCATCTATGGCATAATTTGGTTCCACTCATTCTAACTGATTATTTGCTGGATTAACCCAGTGATTAAATAATTTATGAGCTGTTTCATTTTGTGGGTTGGATAGGAAAAAAATAGTTGATAGATTTTGAGTCAGTGAATGTCTTGGTTACTTTTCTCTCATTGCTGGGACAAAATACCCAATACCTAAAATTAAGGGAGGAAAGGTTTATTTAGCTTACAGTTTTTGGAGGTTTCAGTCCATAATCAGCTGACTGTAAGGCAGGGTGGCATGGCACAGGGGCAACACTACAAGGTGGCAGCCAGAGCAAAAAGCGGGGAGAACAAGCTAGGTAATTTACCATTGGTGAAAAGTGTTTCACTCTTTTAATCATGCATTTTCTGGGCTATCTTAAGTGAAGGAAAGTGGTGTCCAATTTACCTCTAGAAATATGTATCCTTAATAGTATCAGTATATATGAAGGGGTAGCTTAGATGGATGAGCAATCATGTCTCTTAAAGATTATGGCTCAAGAGATAAAATATGTATAGGTTTCAACTTTCCAAGATGAGTAATTATTATGTATCACAAGCATATACCAATTTAAACATATATAAACACAAATATAAATATTTATATTCTAAAGTATACTTTCCTAACCTGATGAACCACAGCAGGGTGGGGGTAAGAGATATAGCCAGTCAACCAAAGAGTGCTTCTTTTTTGAGTCAGCAAGAAGTCAACGCTTTTCTTTTCACTCCTGTCGTTTTCCTCCTGCTATTGTTATCCTGTGTGAAAATGACAATTGCCTAGGAAGTAGAAAAAGAGAAGGGAAAATAGGAGGATAGAAATGAGGGTAGGGATGCATGTATTTTAACTTCTCTTGCTTTTCCACAAGTACCTGGGTAGAGAATGCTGAGGTACAACATGAAGTGACTTAATAGAATATAAACTAGAAGATTGCAGCATATATGGTGCTTAACTTTGTAGGTAGCTGTGCATAGACTAGAAATGCAGTGAACAGCTGATTCTTTGCAGCAATCTGAAAGCACAGGTCCAGGCTCTTTCTCAATTACTCTGGACTCCTGCTAGATATCCACATGGGTAGTTTTTTTTTGTTTTGTTTTTTGTTTTTTAACTGGGAATCAAACTCACGATCTAATACTTGCCAGGCAGGCACTGTGCCACTGAGCCATATCCCTGGCCCCACATGGGTAGTTTTTTCTTCAATCTTTTATCTGTATTTTTGGATGCTTAGTATGAGCTAGGTTCTGTGCAAGTGCTTTTGCCAAGTGCTCCTCCTTTGTGCTAAAAAATAGGAAACAAGGAGTGGAAGAGTAGCTTTTAAGAAATGAACAAGGCTCTTTTGTCATCCTTATTTTTAGGTAAGAGCCAAACACTGGTAGGTATGCTTCAGAAAACCCCAAACAAGACTTAGGAGCACCTAGGAATACTCTGTTTGCCACCTGCTGTGTGAGAAGTCAGTCTCATGTCAGTGCTAGGGGCTAATAGTGTGCACCTTGCCCTTTTCACATCCCCACATCCCAGTTGGTCCCTGCCACTTTGCACTTGAAGCGGCAGTTCCTGTTCACACTCACTAAGGATGGCTTTGCTTCTCTGGCCATCAGGTGACATTTTGTTAAATGTGAATGGAGTTGAACTCACAGGTGTCAGCCGGAGTGAGGCAGTTGCCTCGTTGAAAAGCTCGTCCTCCTCAGTGGTACTCAAAGCCTTGGAAATTGAAGACCATGAGCTCCAGGAAGACTGCAACAGCCCAGAAGCCCTAGACTCCATCTACAATATGACCCCACCTGGCGTCTGGTCCCCATCCTGGGTCATGTGGCTGGAATTAACACAGTGAGTCCCAACCAACACCATGTCCCCATGGGGTGTGGGAGGAGATGTTTACATTCTTAAATCACTTCTACACTTAGGCTGATTCATGACACTAGCATCTTAATGAGACTTGATTTGTCTTCCCATTGGTAAATGAAAATGCACATAAAAAATCCCAGGGCAGGAATGAAAATCTGGATGTGGAAATACTGTTAGACATTCACAATAATGAGTTTGCAGCGCTATCATGTACGGCTGTATAGGTTGTTCATGAAGCAAGAAGCTCAGCTGATAGAAGGGGCAGAGATCCAGCACTCAGGAGCTGAGCTGCACCATACAAGGGAAGTTTTGCCTTTGCTTAGTCTGCTAGTGACAGTCGGGGGAGCTTGTAAGAATGCGACTGTGACTTTACCTCTGCAGCTGTGGGCTGGCCATGGCTCTACATTAAGCAGTACACACAACACTTTGCCCTCATCTAAAGGTTAAGAATGTGTCTCAGATCATCTATTGTTAATGCCTGCTCCTGGAAGGTTCTTTTGGAAGAAGCTGGGTTGTCATTTTAGTGAGATATGACTGGAACCTTGTGGTACAGTATTAAACTAAAATGACTTCAGGGAAGAATTTAGGGACATCCTCTAAATGGAAATTATACAAATTAAATATTCAAAGGACAGATAAATTGGTGTTTGGCTCACCTGCATCTGAGCATGTACTACTGGCCTTTGGAAGATTACTTTACTGATCTTCAGTATGTGACTTAAATGTTAAATATTGGAATCACCAAGGATGATATACTGACATAGGATTAAATGAGTAAAAGCAAGTTATTTGGATTTAGAACATTTTTCTTGAATGTGGCAATAGATTTCATTTTTTTAGTTTAAAAAATCCCTGCCTCAAATACATACTGACCTAGATTCCTTAATTCCTTTAAAATTATTTTTAAAATCAGTACATAAAAAAAAATCCTTAGTTCAAAATTGAGCATTGACGTGTTTAAAAAACCTTGATTTTAGATGTTTAGATTTAGATTTTTAGAAGTGAGCCTGAGTGCAAGAGCAGTTATTACTGTAAATAAAATTTTATTTTAGAGCTTTTCCTGAAACTAGTATCTTAGAATGTCGTATACTATGAAATAAATATTTTGTAAAATTTTGTTGGAAAGCTTTCTTGTCTTGTAATCAAAGTTCCTCATCATTCATGTAAGGAGGGCAGTGTGGGATGCTTTTCATTCTAGATACATCCAAGGGGTTTGGCTCCTTCCTCTGCTTTTTGTCACTGGACCTTGGGTGCAGCAGTTCACTGCTCTTGCTAGAAGTAGTCTGTACTGTGCTCATTTTTTCTAAGGGAGAGGAGAAAGGAAATGTGATGCGATGCCAGCATAGACAACACCAATCTCCAGAACCCTGGTAATTCTTTTCTTCCTTCATTCCCTTTTCTCCCTGTATTAGTAAACACAGTACAAAACTCGGCTTACTGGAGCATAGGCAATGGAAAGTAAGTCTCCCCCTCCTTTGTCCACTCAATTGAGGTGAGCAGGGTTATCATTTTCTTGCGTACTTTTTTAGGAGGAGCCTGCATCAGAGGCTGGCAGACATTTTCTGAAAAGGGCTGGAGAGTTTAGGTGTTGAGGACCATATGGTCTCTTTGCAGCTGCTCACTTCTGCTGTTGTAGCATAAGAGCAACCACAGACCATCTGTAAATGAGTGAGTAGGACTGTGTTCCAGTTAAACCTTATTAACAAAACAGGTGTTGGGCTGGGCTGTAGTTTGCTGACCCCTGGCCTATGTGTACATGTACACACATGACTACAATAATAGCATACACATGCTTCTGCACCACACTTTTTTTTGAAAAAGAAATCTAAGGCTATACCTTGGATATCATGATACTTACTGCAACACTGTAGTGTCCTTTGCTGGTTGGAACTGGTTAAATAAATTACAGCACATTATTTCATACATGCCTTTCTTCTCTGTGGACAGCCAGCCTCCCTATTTCTGGTGTTCCATCAAAATGCCATTCACCTTGGACCCCAGGGCTCTACTGGCTTTCTTGACACTCTCCTTCATACATGGTGACTCTTCATTTTGATTACAATGGAGTTTGCATTTCTGTTTTCAGGTTTCCTAGTTCCCTTTTATAGTAGCAGAAGGGATAATACAGTTTTCACTCTGCAATTTTGAAACTAGAAGTGTATCTTCCCAGGTGTTTTTTGTAAGCACTTATTACTCAGTCATGCTGCTATCTTAGGCTCTCAGATAGTCTCAGGATGTGAGTCCACAATCATAAAACTGCTTCAGTTTTCATGGGTTGGGGGATCCACCCGTGTGTCTAGTCTTGACTGCTGAAAACCCCTGGTACCATGGTTTCTCTCTCACCGATGTTGTACCACTGGTTTGAATGTCTCTGATCACTTGATGTGAATGATGCTGTGAGGAATTTCATCCTATCTGTCATACCTCAGCCAAAGTAACTTTATCTAAAATGCTGAGATTTAGACTACAAACAGATCTAAACACACACACACACACAAATTTCCTTTTAAGTTACAAATCTGCACTTTCTCTTTTCACTTATCAGATTTTGAGGAAACCTGTTTGTGCTAATGTGAACCAGCCAATTAGCTAAGGTTCTCTAGCAATGTAGTAAATGATGTCTGAGGTGCAGTACAACACGTGGAAAGAATATATGCAAAGAGGACTGCATTTGCAAACTCTGCCAGAGTGCATGTTCTAAACCAGAGGATGTCCGACAATGGGAGTGGTAGAGTAAGTAAAAGTGAAGGTCAAGAGAGATGTGCATTATAATACTGCACTTGTCAATAGTAGATTGTAGCCCAGGGGAGCACTCCAGACATTGTCTCCAAGCTGTGCAAATTATTAGCTGCCATTCAATAGAATGTGATTCAGGAAATATTAAAGAGTTTCTCCTCTACTGTTTGTTGGCTTGCAGGATGCATGTTTCACATCTGGAAATCTTTCAAAACATGCCATCACCTAGATTAGTATGATAGAAATACCCAGGAACTCATTTCTCCTCTTGTCCAAGAATTTAACTGTTTACTTTCCTGAAAGTCTTAAAACATGATAATCAGGACAGTCTATATGGAATTGCAAGGAAGCTGATAACTATGCCAAAATAACTTCACACTTTCACTATAAGAGAGCAACACTATCAGGTCCACTTATACTATGGGGTAATGACAGTGACAAGTAACATAGCAGCTAATGCTTATATAGCCCTTTCTATGTGCCAGAAAGTCATCAAAGAGCTTCACTTGTTCTTTACACTTTTCACTCATTTAAAACTCACACTGATTCTTTGATTTAGGTACTAATAGTATGACAACAGTAAAGATAGGAAAATAAAACTCAGAGTAATTAAGTAACTTACCCAAAATTACATGACTAGTTAACAGGCAGAGCTGAAATTTGAACCAGAAAGTCTTATTTTCGATTCTGAAGATTTCATTCACTGTGTGTAAGTTTGGGGAGCATCCCAAGAAGATGATAAACCTATATTTTGTTTTAATAATTTGTTTTTTTTCTCTATCATAAAGCAAATTCCAGAGTTTAACACAGACTTTTGTCATTCGCTGGGTGTTTCACATAGCCACCAGTACGTACAGCTTTTGTCATTACCACTTAGGCATCAAATTTCTTGTCATTTTCCCAGTCACCTTCCCTGCATGACTGTAAGTCACAGTCAATCAAAATGGCAAATCATGTTAAGAGCAAGTATTTTGAAAGTGTTTAACATCTATCCCCAATGTACCTATGAGGAGTGATTCAGAAATAGTCATTGTCTAAATTTTAAAAATTGTATTATACAAAGAGAAATTGCCATTAATTTCCCTGCAAATATACCTGTTTGCTACACCTGTCCCATGATTCTTGCTGCTTTCTAAAGCAGTTCTGGAAGGACTTTTTCCTGAGTGTCTTCAGTTGTGCTATTGTGGCTGCTTTGATGTCGCAAGTCTAGTTCTCGGGACCCTCCCAGTGAAAATCAAATAATTGACACCCTTTAAACTCATGATCACCACCTTTGGGGGCAGTGATGACCAAGTATGCTAGGACATTTCTCATTAACCCTATTCTCTCATTTCTCTGAAGCACCTGTGTCCCACATATTCTGTGTAATTTAAACCTCCAATATCTGTACCTACTGTCTTCTTCCCAGCAAATAAATTCATGTTCTACTTCACAAACTAAAATCCCTTGATTACACATCACCTAATTTCTTGTCTTCATATCTGCTGCTTTATCTGATTCCATACCCAGTCTTTCTCTTTCCCTCCTGGGATCATGAAAGAGGAGCCCTTCTCGTAATAGTGACATTCTAATTTTTTCCTTCTCCACCTTTTCAGGGGTCATCTCCCTCCCTTCTGTGGTCTTCATGTCTCTCTGTTTTATTTTCTTTTATTTTCAATGCAGTATGTTCAAGTTCCTCCCATGCTAAACAATTCTAAGCTTGTTAACCCTCCAGCTTTATCTTCCTTCTAGCCATCTTTCTTCTTGAAACGTGACTTGCTTATATCCACTTTTTTCATTCCCTCCTTTACTCAATAAATGTAACTCCTCACCCTTCTTCACTCTTGCCACAAAATTATACTCATCAATATCATCAAACACCTAATGATGGATTGCGACAGTGGACATATTATGGTCCTCTTATTTTTTATGTTTCCCATCATCATGGTCCTATCTTTACTCCATTCAAATGTCATTTCCAAGTATTCCACTCTGGTCACCACCTCCCATGTTTCTAGATCATTTACTCAGCACCCCATTCCAACAGGTTTCTGATTCCATCTGGACTGGATGCCAATTTTTGTCTAGGTGACAAAAGTTCTTTCTTTCTTTAGAAAGAATTCTACAGAGAACATATTTGGTTCATGAACTGAATAGCAGATGGCTAGCTATACAAAGCATGGCAGAGTATTACAGGCAGGGAAATTAGTTAAAACAAATGTCTTAAGGTAGAAATGAACTTGGCATAGTTCAGGAATAGCAAAAAGGACAGTTTGTCTAGAACCTGTGAATGAGGTGAGAGAAGAGGTCAGACAAGCAGATAGGACCCAGGAGAGGTAGGAGGAAAAGGAAATGGAGGAGGTGAATGCTAACTAGGGACTCAAAGATGTGCCAAAAAAAGCCACACCATAACCTTGTAGTAGCACCTATTTTCATGGTTGTTACTTTGGATTTTTTTTTGGAATGTCTCCCATGCACCTATTAGGATATCTAGTTGTATTTTATTTTATAAAGTAATAATTTCTAGTTTGTTCATCTGATGAAATTACTGAGGAATAACAAGCATGTTCTTGGGCACTAGCTCAATCATTTGAAACTATTAAAGCTCAATTCTCAGGCCAGGGATTTAGCTCAGTGACCTAAGTGCCTACCTGGCAAGCACGAGGTCATTTCAATCCCCGGTACTGCAAAAAAAAAAAAAAAAAAAAGCTTAATTCTCACCTGAACTTGATGTAATAGAAACACATGCAAGAAAATGTCAAATATATTTCAATGATACAAAATATAAAATGTAGATGCTCTGGCTTTAAATGCATTTTGTAAACCACAGTACAGGCAAATCAGCATAGACTTGGGAGGACAGTGGCACTTCATCTTCTCCTGGTTCTAAGTCATTGCTTCCTTGCCATGACTTAGGTTCACAGGATACCCGAACCTGATTTGCATAAGAGGGAATTAAGGTTGCCATACTCTGTATGATTGGAATGTAGCAGATTTCAAGGGAACATGGAAAGCAGGAAATAAAGAAGGTAGACCCACCAAGATGGTGTTTCTTAAGGACGCATTAGCTAGTTGCTGGGAACTGAAACTAGGGTGTCATACATACTAAGCACGTATTCTGAGCTACACCTCCAGAACCCAAAATATTTTAATATGAAAGTTTGATTACAGATTGGTATAAAATATTTGAGTTCAATTTTAAGAATAAAAAGCTTTAAGTTGATGTGATGGGAAAACTATTAGAAGATAACTTACGATGCCAAATCTGGCCCTGTCTTCAGTTACCTGTAGCACAGGTTACTTCCTTCTTGCTGCTCTTCTTATGGGAAGTCCTTTTTAGTTAATATTGTCTTTTCTACTACATTAAAAAACATTCCAGGTGCTCTCTGCCTAGAATACTCTGCCATGCTTCACATAGCTGGCTACTTCTTACTACTCACTCAGCTCATGGACTAACTGCCCTCACTTTAGAGGTTTTTCTGAATCACCTGACAAAAGTAGGCATCCAGTCCAGATGGAATAAAAAACCTGTTAGGATGGGACACTTAAGTAAATGATCTGGAAAGGTAGGCAGGATCAGAGCGGAACACTTGAAAAGGAGATTTGGGAGAAGTATTGATAAATGGTACAGAAAAGGACGGTGAGGATGGGAAAATAGTACAACAAAATTTACCGAAAGAGAATTTTAATTGTATCCTCTTACTTAGGAAGAATCTTAGTCTAAAGCTTTTTTAAAATAACTACTTTTTAAAAAAATGTGTAATATTTCTCTCATACACCTTCAACAATTGTCTAGAGCAATGGATAATAGACTAGTGCAGATCTACAAGCTGTGTATTATTGGTCTGAAAAAAGTACAGGAATTGAGACTGGAAATTTTGTAACAATTTAACACAGGTGCACTATCAAGACATCTAATGGTAAAAGAATCTTGCTGAACAGGATATGCAGAACTTTCTTGGTTAGTTTTATGTTGTACAAACTGCCTACACAGTAGGGCCCCACCTTACCATGTCTGTTATTTCTAAGATTAATTTTTCAGCTGTGACCAGAGTATGTATAAAAATTTGAGACTATTTTTTAAAACTAATTTTTCCAATCATTAAAAATTTTAATCAAGTCTACTTTAAATATTTTAATGTTATCAGCTAAATTAGGAAAGTAAATCATGTTTCACTGGATTTTTAGGATCTACATTTTCTAAAAACAAAAGACAATGGAAGTAATTTAAAATAATTTTTAAAAAATGATAAAAAGTTCACACTGCTTTTACTCATCTATAGAGCTTTAATTTTGTAGCTGAAATTGTTGTGATAAAAATCCTTGATTTGAAAGCGGTGTTGGTTCATGTGACTATGTAATAAATGCCACTTATATGCAAAGAAATTAAAAAATAAGATATTTTTTGCAAGAGCATTACATCAAAGAGTTACCAGGGGCAAATAGCAGTATGTCATGTACAAATAGCATTTTGTAGACTTCTTTAATGAGGTGATGTTTTGAGTTGCCAAACTTAAAAATTTATGTATACATTGCTCAGAATTTATGAAGGCTAAAGTTTACTTGGAAATAATTACTAATAATATGGAAAACCATCTTAGATAAGGCCAGCAACATATTTTTCATCTTAAGTTGATCAATGTAATTAATATAACGCTGGAAAATTCTTTAATATGTGATACACACATGCTTGCGATAAGAATTTTTTGTAAGTTTTTTTGGCAACAAACAACTATGATAGTTTGGAACCGTAAGAAACTATGAAAATTTACACTGTCAACAAAAAGAATGTTTGTTTTTGAGGTAAGAGTACGTTTTGCTGGTACAGCTATAGTGACTGGAAAAGTGATTACCTACATTAAAGAATCTGCACCAGAATTCATGTAGCCCTCCCAATACAGTGCTTCCCAACAGAAAAGATGTCAGCTGAACTAAACAATCACTGAGCCACACAGTAAAAGCTGTAAAGACTAACGCATTAGGTTATAGCTTATACTCTTTATTATGTGATAAGGAAACTGATAGTAAAGAACCTAACTGCATTCTGAGTAAGAGGTTAATAAAGAGAAATTTTGTCAAAAACGTTTGGACCATAGATCAAACCTTTATTTTCTGCAAGATAGGGAGTTGGTTTAGTTCCAGCTTTTGAAATTGTACACTGGATAACCAAATTGGCTAATCTGCCAGATTATCTTCAGTATTTTCACTGAGCTTACTACTTGCTGCACAGAAGAAACGCAGGATGTTTTTCAATGGCCAGTAAGATCAAAGGGTAAAACAAAAGAGGCCTGCAAGAATAGATTCCATAAATTGTTTATGATGTAATTAAACAATTATCAGTGAAGTAGGTGATAAGTTTGATACTGCACGTCTGCAAAAAGTTACCACCAACATTATACATTTGTTGGAATGTTGATTTTCAGAAAAGAAAATTGACAAAGGGAATTTATGATTCCGTAATCATTTGACAGATAATTTATATTTCACTATGACTTTTTAAGATGAATCAGTGTTACTGGCTACCACTGACAAAAGATGCACTTTTAAGTTAAATTATCTTTCATTCATGCTTAAATTCCTGAGCTCACTGTCAATGCTTTAAAAAATTTTTTTTCTTGTACATCTCTGCAAGGCTAGTTTTTCTATTAGAATAGTGGAAGTTATCCACTGCAAGTAGAACCATCATTAAGACTAAGGAGGCAGCCTCAATTATATTAAAATCCTTAAAACACTGTTTGTTCCAAGTGTGCATAAAGATATGTAGTATAGATAGCCAGTATTTCCCTCTCAACTTTCAGTAAGTAACAAGGAGTTGAGTGTAATGGTATTTATCCATATGGATCTCCTATAAACACTTTAAATGAACATAATTTTTTGTAATCTTTTTTGTGCTTGATCTACTGAAATACAGATTTTGTATTTGTTGGCTATAATAAAAACATGAGTCATTAGTTTTTTATTGTTAGTACTGATCTGCAATTAGCTGGAAATAAAAGGCGCTCTTACCCATGGGCTGAGAGGCACCTTATCCTAAAACAAGTAAATGCAAGTAAATCTTAGCAGGGAGCTGGCTGTGTATTACACAGCAGAATTTATTGTTAGAAGTAGTGGTTATATGTAAATGAGGGCCTTTCTGGACAGGGTTTTAAATGATAAGGTGCCATGTACAGATTCTATTTCCTGCACTTAAGCTCCGAACACCAACTGCCTTTCCAAACTCTGCTGTTCTGTGAGTCTTAAAGTTCAACCTAGTAAGAAATGTAGTATTCATCTCAAAACTACCTTCAGATGGACTTACTGTATTTTCTAATGCTAAATGATATTTTTCAGAGGCTGTGCCTTAGTCTTCTTAGTATTGCCCAGGCCAAGCAGTGTTCTCTAATGGATTTTTTAATACATTGGTACACTGTATAAGGGGAAGCAAGGAAATTTTAGAAAACCTATAGCTTCTTGAGTACATCAAGCCTTTCCCCCACTCAGTAACTTATTCAGTAGAGTCTGATCTTTGAGGTAACTGTAGCTTTCCCAATGACAAAGTCTCAACTTTCTTAGGTCTCAACTAGAGTTTAGAATAGGAAAACTGCTCATATTTTCATTCAGAGGGTAAAGTCACTATTTCAAAGGTCACTGATCATTTCCCAGTGGAGTGAAATAACTGAACTTTAAAAAATACCCATAGTCACGACTAACCAAGGTTTGACTTTGAGAGTTTAACATACTGAGTTCTTGATGCTACAATAAAAGTAAACACATGGCACAGCTAAAGGAAAACAGTCTTAATAAATTAAAACTAGTAACACTCGTACCTACTTACATGGAAGCTACAGGAGGGCGGAGCTATGCTTTATTCAGTAATAGATCCCAAGTGCCTAGGACATGGTACACATTCAAACATCTGAAAGAGGACCCCAGTAAATACCTTCTAACATGAAGAGTATAGGAAAATAGACACCGTTATGATTAAGTTGAAATCTTTTTTACTAGAACATGAGTTTTAAATGGTTTATAAACCTTATCTACCTGAAATAAAACATTCACTGAAGTGTCAAGGTCCAAAAACTACTTAATGAAAAGCACCACAATCAATGTTCAAAAGAATGGAAAAACACTGCAGTTTCAGGTATACTGTATGCACCCATTTATGTATTTTAAAGAATCACAGCTGAGAAAAGTTCAGATATACTTGATCATGACTTAAGAATATCTAATTACTTCTTTTCTCCAAAAATCAGGTACTCAGCTTCCCAGGTGGAGAGTTAATGCTTTGGTGTTGGTCATGAGTCAACTGCCTACTTTGCACTGAGCAGTCAGTGAACTGTCATGTAAAATGTGATATCCAAGAGACCATAGTATCTACTGGAAGAATATATTACTGAAATCATGGTTTATTGTGAGCTATAGCAGGCAAATATTTTACAGTGAAAAAATACAGCATTTTCACTTGATGAAATTCGTTCATACTTTTTGCTGTCATTTCAGTGAAATGAAACCACAGCTTGTTTTATTTCAAATGAGAGCAACATTTTGAAAAGTTTCATTGATGAACATCAGTAGTAAATGTAATAATTAACTTCATCAGTTAACATTTCACAAGAGACATTTTATTGGTTGTCAAAAAGCAGTTAATGAGTATTTTAAGATACAGTTTATAAACAGAACATCCATATCTTGATTTTTACCAAGGTGAAAATGCTAATTTCTTATCAGACCAGTTCCTGGACTACAGATACATATACATTAGCGAAGGGGATCTTAAGTGTAAAACCCAGCTCCTGGTATACCTCCATCTCTTTAATAGCTGCAGCAGTCTGCACTTGGCCTGCACCATGTGAACACGGACCCAAAGGCCACTGAATAGTAAAACAATTTCCTGAATTTCATTTTTTATTTTAGTTGAGGATTCTACTTATTTACAGAACTACTGTCTTTCCTTCTCACATTGCTTTTGTAACTTCCAATTCAGTTTATACCATGCTGTTTTTCCTTCCATGTGTTCTTCTGACAAATGCCCCTCAACCCCCATTTACTTTGTGACTGTATCTTGTCTAAGCTTATTTTAGTACTAAAAAAAAACCCTACTTCATTAATTAGCTTAGGCTTAAATTTTCTTCATTGAGATTAATCACTTAGTCAAAGGATTTTTGCCTTCATTAAAATTATATCCAAATAAAAATATGGTATGTAAGAACACTTTGGTTTATCAATAAGCATTTAAACATACCTAATTTTTCTGTTAATACGAATGCAAGGATTAAGTCATTTTAAAGTCCAAAATATGATGATTTTCTTAGTAAACATACACACAAAACATAACAGGTAATGCTATTTTTTAAAGAGTGCTCAGCTATGGGAAACAGAGGATTAATTACAAGCTGGCTAACAGCATGAAAGTTACTAGGCTATGATACAATTTCGAGTGTGATCTATCCAGTGCCACTTGGCTTCAAGAAAATCACTAATAAAAGGAATAGGAGATGAAGTCACAATAATTAACTAATAGTTAACTGTGCATATATACTGATTACATTTTATTTTAGGTACTTATATAACCGTAAAGATGTTGTATTACGAAGAAACACAGCTGGAAGTCTGGGATTCCGCATTGTAGGAGGTTATGAAGAAAACAATGGGAACAAACCTTTTTTTATCAAATCCATTGTTGAAGGAACGCCAGCATACAAAGATGGAAGAATCAGGTAATGATAAGAATTAATTAACAAAAAACTAAAGTTCCAAAAGCGTGGCCCCACTTGAAATAAGGCATGTATTCACTTTCAGGGTGGGGGTGGGGGTGTAAGAAATTAAAACATTTGTGTAGCATTTTAGCATCTAAGAAATACAAAATTATGCCGGGCCTGGTGGCGCACACCTGTAATCCCAGCACTTGGGAGGCTGAGACAGGAGGATTGTTGTGAGTTCGAGACCAGCCTGGGCTACAAAGTGAGCTTAAGGCCAGTCTGAAAAGCATAGTGAGACCCTGTCTCAAAAACACAAGGGAGGGGGATTTAGCTCAGTGGCCTAAGCGCCTGCCTGGCAAGCAGGAAGTTGTGAGTTCGAGCCCCGGTGCCGCCAAAAAAAAAAAAAAATACAAAATTACACATCCTCTTAGCCCCATACTGCAGCTTCTAACACTTTTAGCATCCTAGTGAATTTAAAGAATTTGAGGAAATGGAAAGCCCTTAGTTAGAAATAATGTAATTAAAACGGACAGTTGCATCAAAAAGAGGCATCAAAATTAACTTACATTAACTTCAGGTATGGATGAAGACAGTAATCACATATCTTGACTTTTTTTTTAAGATGTGGTGACATTCTTCTTGCTGTCAATGGGAGAAGTACGTCAGGCATGATGCATGCTTTCTTGACAAGGATGCTCAAAGAACTTAAAGGAAAAATTACTCTCACTATAGTTTCTTGGCCGGGCACTTTTTTATAAAATCACTGATGGGTCTCCAAAAAACAGAAAAATCACAAATAGGCTCAAGTGAAACAATTATATTGTCAATTTTTATAAAGGCTATTAAAAATTGTCAAGAAAAATATGAGCTAATGAAAACCAGTTGCACCTCAGACTATTCTCAAAAAATAAAAACTATTAATGGTTTTATTCAGTATGGAAGATTTCTCATTACTTTGCAACTTTTAAGTTTATATTTTTATATTCAATAAAAAGCCACTGAACAACTAAAAATGGTTTCTATGCCCCAATCAAATCATTGATTTAAATTTCACATCTGGTATGAGTTCTGCAGAATCCACTACAAGAATTTTAAATGTAAAGTATGAGGACACAAAAGCTGTATTGCTGAGAAATGTTCATCAATTGAGAAATAAATATTTTTCAAAAATTATACTTGTCTTTTTTGTATGTGATTTTAACTGTTTAGTTCTCATCACCATTTAAAAGACCCTAGTAATTCATTCTTTCAAACACTGTTATCTGTTACCATCACTGACATATAATACCTCCACGGGTTATCCCTAAAAATAGTTATAACCTTGTATTTTCTTAGTTTCAACAAGAATGACTAATCCAAAGTTCTTTTCATGAAGTTTATTTTTATTCACAATAGTCAGTAACTATATAAAAACACTATAAGCTACTCTATCAATGAGCCTTGGAAAACACATCAAGAAAGGTCAAATGAGCTTGACCCTGGCTCAGCTATATGGTCATGAGGCAGTTCAAGTTTGTATCAGTGATGTCTGTCTGCAATTACATATAGGGCACTTTACAAGCTACCCAAATGCCTTATAGATTCTACTGATTTGATATAAAAGTGCCCCATTTAGTTTTACCATGGACCCAAATTTAGAACACTGAAAATCTGCTATCAAATATTGTAGTATCAAAAATGTGTTCAGTTCTTTAATACGTTAAACAAGAGTGCCACAGTAGTAATAAGAAAGACTAGTTTCAATCTCATACCTTGAGAGGGCGCTTGTGATGCCTTTTGCAGTGCAACTTCTGAGACTGGTGTTTATCAAAAATAAACTGGCCAAGTGGTCCTTGCCCTTCACCAGATACCGTGTATGTACACAGCTAAATATAGCTCTCTTAGTCCCCTGCTAAGTGACTCATTCATGTTACTTTCTTGGATATAAAGTCAATACCGTCTTTTTATTTTTTAAATATTAAAAAACAAAGATTTTTAACTTAACATGAAAAATTCACTTTTATTTTGGAAAAAAAGTTAACTTTTCATACTAATAGAACAAGATTAAAGGTAAATTTCTTAAACATTATCCAGAAAAATAATGAGATTTATAGTATCTGTTTCTGGTACTAATATACACAGAAGGCAAACTGCCTACTCCGCAGGTGTAGCTTCAGTGTTCTCTTGTTCAGGGGCAGGCTCACTGCCGGCTTCTTTTCCTTCTTTGCTTCTTTTAGATTTTTTGTGCTTGTGCCTCCTGTGACTGTCTCCTTCTTCACTTTCATGGCGACGTCTACTATTACTGAGGAGAGAAAAAGGTGTGTTCTGTTTCAACATGTTTAAACATACAATGCGATAAAAAAAAACCCTCACTATGTGATTTCTCAATGTAACACTGTGTTGACGATAATCTAACCCATTCTTTTTTCTCGTGAACGCATTTTAGAAGTAGTCAGTCTTTATGAGACTTTTATGCAGAGATTACATTAATACAGGATCAACTTTACCAGTATTACCCCAGATTACCAGAGCCCATTTACTTTATTCTGAAAGACTACACTATAAAACAGAAACAGATCTACTTCATCAGAACAGGAAATTCAATTTTATTGGGTTGCTTTCCACAAGCAATAGGTATTAAAATTTAATGGCTCTTTCTTCAGGAGAGAGGGGGCACTACCAGCCCTAGATAGTTTCTTTAAACTAAACACTGCTTTGTTTAATAATACTCACTATTAAGAATTTGCTTATAAAATCCTCTCTCCCAATGAGATACTGTAATAAGCCAAAATCTCTCCTATTATTTTTATTCCATGCTAATTTTGGTTTTGGGGTAATCTTGTTAGACTTAAAAATTCATTGCTGAAGCTCATAAGTAACCAACTATTAACAGATTATTTTGAATCTTCCAATTGGAAACACATGTTTTACTGGCTATTTGAAAATGTTTGCTTTTACTTCCTGAAGTTAAATCAATTTCTGGCTTCAAAATGAATCACTATTTTATTAAAGCACAAACCTGCGAGATGACTTATGTCTAGTTTCTTCTTTCTCCCTGTGTCGTCTTTCTCTATGTCGCTCTTCCTTTTCTCGACTTGCTCTGTGCCGCTCATAGCCTCTTTCTGCATATTCCCTGTATCTGTATCGCTCTTCATCACTGCAATGGAAATGGAATACATTTTCTTGATACCAGGTCTATTAAATGACTGCAAACTGTAAAGGAAGAGATCTTAAGTCCAATAGAAGCCTGCATGTCAGCATCTAGTGAACAGGCTAGATCTGGTTGTTAGCATAAAAGTTAAACTGAGTCACAAATTAGTGTCATCTAATGAGAATGTAAAATATGTAACTACACCTCATGCTACATCTGTTCTGTGCTTTCCATACTTATGGCACAGAGATTTCATATAACAATGCCTGATTTCTTCAAACAATAGGACCTGTAGCTGATTAAAATTGTAATCAGCAATCTCATTTGCTTTTGCTCCTTTTAAATATTAAAAGCATATTTGTGTATCTCAAATTTCTAATCAAATTCTTGTATTACTTGTAAAGTCTTGGACACAAAATGAAGATTTTAAAAATATATGGCTCATAATGGCTACAAGGGAGAAAGATTGTTCATCCTTTGGTTTATCAATTACAGAAAAAGTACATCATTTATTGGGGAAGTGTAAACATAAAAAAGTTATCAAACCAACTTCTACAATACTCCATAACAGAATACACAAAGACTGGACATACCTGCATTCTGACATTCTGAATCATTCTATATCTGTTTCTGTGAATATGGAGCAGGAGGTGTGACACATGGCTAAAAATTTCAGCTGCATGAAAAATTCATGAATGTAAGCTGCAATTTCTTTTCTGTGTGTGTGTTTAGCATAGACACTAACACTTGGTACAACCTAATTATCAGTAAGTATTCTCATTTAGAATAAATACACATCTTTTAGAATGCTGTGTGCAGAAGAGCTCTGATTTCTAGAAATGTGTTTAATGCAAATTATTAGTAATTTCCATGAAGCATCAAAATGTTTAAAAAAATCTTTGTGGGAGGCTCAGCTGAAGTGAATATAAACCACAGAAAAGAAGAGGTCAACCTATGTTCTCTTACCTAAAGGAATGATTCGATAATGCTATGCTTAATGCCAAATCATACAGCTGTCCAAATTACCTATTGTACGCTAAGTTTTAAATGTTTTATAAAAATAGAAAACATATTTATATAAATGTATATATACACACATGTACATTCACATCCTTTTTCCTAACTATAAATACGGACTTTATATGTGGAAGCTGGAAGCATGTCATCTAAAAGACAATGTGTCATGGCAGGCAGCCCAGAGCAACAGGAAGAGTATGGACAGAGTACACTCAGATCACATCATGATTTTGCCACTTATTATATGAGTGATCCAGACTATTTAAGCTCTCTAAGCTGTAATTTTATCATCTGTGAAACTGGCAATGATATTTTTCTGTCGAATTGTTAATAACATAAAAGTGCTTGGTACAGAGTAGGTGCTCAAAAACTGACAACTGTTAGTAGATTTAATGCTTAACCTTTCAGAAACAATATTTTTTGTAAATGTACTGACTGTAATAACTGCATGTTTCTGAAGTAATATAAACTAGCACCAGTATTACAATTAACTCCTGAAAACTGAGGCTCTTTTAGTAATGACTCCAACTAGATTTACATAAAAAAATAATTAAAAGGTAAATTATCTCATAATTTGTCACTTTTAACTCTTGTTGCTCTTACTATAAAAGACTTACTAGCTTTGAGGTCTTAAAGTTCTTAAGTTAGCCAGTGATAACAGATGGTGGAAGAACTAGTCCTGCACACAAAATACAAAGACTTTCTTCCAGCCATCCCTTTTCTGATAAGTAGCTATAGCACAAAGGGTTCTGTGGACCTGGAAGTCATTAGTACTCATTTCAAACCTTCTAGAATGACCAGCCTTCTTTCAGGCCTGCAATTAAGCTCCCTAAAAAACAGATGTTAAACTTGGTCTATAATTTTCAAAACAATGACCCTGTAATTTGTAATTCAACACATACTACATACCATATTGCTTTTTAGACATTTCTGTCACTCTTCAGAAATAAACAGCCTTTACTTATACTTCACTTTGATTTTTCCAGAATACAATCTTTTCCCCTAAGATAATTCAGAATATACAAAATTCCATTTTTTTTTGCCTTTCTGGCTTTAAGCTTTTAGTTAAATTTAAGTAAACACTGACTCCTAATCCCCTACAAGCTCAGCAATCTGAAAAACATGATTTAACCATTTACACTTTCAAGTTTCAATAAAAATTCAGTAACATTCAATAAATAAAAATAAAAATTCAGTGAACGTATGTAAATAGAAGAATCAAAGAATTTAACCTCAAAATACTTAAAAACTTAAAAATACTGTGTATTATGGAAATAAGACTTATGAACACTACTGAAGCCATTTATTTAAGCTGTCTTTCCTATTGTTTTGCAATGTTTGTTACTTATAAACATGTACATTCCAGAGATAACACTGCTATCTCAAATACATCCATTGTAAAGACGTTAGAAATAATTCAACTTTCTGAAAAGAAATCCTATTGAATTTAACAGTCATGCACTTAAGCACCTGAAGTCAACAGCACATGTCCCCCTATGCCAAAAAAGAGCATATGCTCAGGCATTCTTTCATACACAACACACACACACACTTACTTACTTACTTACTTGGTCAATAACATTTTAGTAAGGGTTTAAGATATGTAAGTCATAATATTAGGCAACAAAGGGAAGGGAAAAAAGTTAATAAATCCTTTGCCATTTCTTCTTACACCTTTTTAGTTAAACTTTAAATTCTAGTCAGCTTAAAAATACTGTAAAGCTTAATGTATAAATGTGTAAAGATAGTGTATATTTCTGTATCTGGTTTATAACAGGGACTAAGAATGTCGATTACACGAATGAAAGAGTAACTGGGGTTTTAACAAAAAAAACCAACTGTGTAGAAAAGAAATATCAGAATGAAAAGTTATGGATTTTTTTTAACTACCTAACTTTAAGACTACACAGGTTTTTAAGTAATATCTCAACCATATTTCAGGCCATATTATAACTCTATTATTACCTTAACTTCTCTGTGCTTCCATTTCCTTATTTGATGTGTCAAGATTTTTAGACTAATCTCGCAGGACTTTTTGGGTCAAGAATCTATGATTACATAACCACGTCTAATAAGAACAAATGCTACCTCAATCAGGCATATGCTTAACACTGAGTTGATATATTATCTAACCAGCAAAATTAATAAACAAAAACTGTATGTGGGGGTGTGGTGACATATACCTGCAATCCCAGCACTCAGAAGGCTAAGCTTGGGTTACACTATGAGTTCTCAAAAAACAAAACAAAACCTCCATGTAACAAGACGATTAAATGTAATACTCTGAATGTGATAATGGCTGATTTTTATTCATTTCAAAATCTAAGTGACATAGCTTAACTAACAATTTTCAAAATGAGTTTTGCTATACTGTATTGTATGTTACTTATTCATTTACGCTTTCACTAGGTGCCAGGCATTACGCAAATTGCAAAGGACAGAAAAAGAAAACTAGTAGTAAAGCTTTTGGTCAAGAAGCATAATAAAGAGATGCTCATGAAGGAAATAGTTTTGTCTTTAAGGTTCACTGCAACTCACATATGATAAAGATATAAACTGGATGTTAGAAGAATAAACAGAAGCTTGTAAGGCTGAGAAGACAGAACACCAACAACAGAGGTGCAGCTGGAAATATGGTGTACTGGCTCAGGAGAGAATTGGTATTAGAAGATACAAGCATAAAGGATGGGGATGTAACTCAGCAGTAAGAGCACTTGTCTAGGACTTACTGAAGTCAAGACTGTAAAATGACTTCTGTATAAACAGAATTTTGATACTATTACATCAGTGGCATATACTAATATCCCACTCAGTATATGAATTCTTTCCAGCAGAAAAGCTTTAGAGAATTCATTTCTAGATCTTCAATTTCCATATTATTCCTCCTTAAAGATTTATATACTTGCAGGTAAAGCATCACACCACTTCTCCAGCTAAC
Organism: Cuniculus paca; assembly: GCA_004365215.1. NCBI lineage: Eukaryota > Metazoa > Chordata > Mammalia > Rodentia > Cuniculidae > Cuniculus > Cuniculus paca. The sequence continues at coordinate 55,061 of RJWT010000875.1, forward strand.
CTCTCCTCTCACAGTAATATTCTCATTCTTTCTATAAGAGGATTTTACTGTGATACATTTTTTCAGGGTATAGAAACCACCATGACTTAAAGGGACTGAATTTAAAATATTAGTCTCAGTAAAATGGATTTGAGGAACGATAAAGTTTCCCTAGAGCTTTGTGTCTTGTCTTATATATCTTTCTGTGGAGGACAAAGTAAGGAACACAAAATGGGAGTATTTTGGCTTATGTCCTAAGCTGTTCTAAACTCAGATATAGTGTATAATGAAGCAGAAGTGATAACAATTTCCCCTGAACTAGTTTTAAAAGAAACATGAAGGCCAGTCCCATGAAAGCAAAGCAAAACAATGTTAGGAAGTCAGCACCACATTTGCAGTTCTGTGACAACTCTCCTTATGTTAGGAATAAAGTCAGACTTTGTTCTGATAGAAACAATGTGTGTTTTGGTTGTCTGCCTTGACAATGAGAAAGCCTTTTACCAATTAAGGTACACAGTACCTATTTTCCATATGGAATGAAGGAAACTTGCAGTTCCAAGGACTGCATGAAAAATCTTTCATACATATAAAGTTGCTTCTAAACTTTAAAAATATATTTTAGAAAGTATGCATTGAAATTAAAAGTATTTTGCTTTTTTCAGCCCTTTCTAGTCAAATGTTGAGCAAGTTATATTGTCACTAAACGCAATAGTAACAAGTATAATTTAATAGTCTTTTCATGTCCTGGTGAAGCACTAGTGGTATTCTTCCAAGAAACTAAGAAAACTGAAGACTTTAAAATTATCAAATGAATGAGATTGAATTTTATCTCCCAGAAGGACATTTCAAGTCCTAACTCCTGGTACCTGTAAATGTGACCTTATTTAGAAATAGGATTTTTGCACATATAGTCAAATTAAGATGAAGTCACACTGGATTTGGATAGGCCTAATTTATGTGAATAAGGTTTCTCAGTGTCCACATACATACATAAATACACATATGCATACTTTTTTTTAAAGAAACCGATTAGGGCCAGGAAAGTAGCTCAGTGGCACAGCACCTGCCAGGCAGCACTCGTCTGAGTTCAATTCCTGGTACCAAAGAAGAAAACAGAGTAGAGTAGAGTAGAGTAGAAAAGAAAACTAATTAAAGGCAACTTCTATTTTTCTATAACAACACATTATAGAATCCATGGCTACATATATTAATTAGGGATGAGAACAAACTGTATCACAGTAAAACATGCAGTTTCATTACATTATTTTTAAAAATTTTAGAATATTTTTCCACAAAAATAAATGATAACTAAAATCAGTTGAACTTTTGAAAAAAAATTTAAGATATTTCTGGTCATAGATAGAACAAAATTTTTAAACATTTTAATACATAAATATATGCTGCAGAAAAAACTGATAGGATAGTCAATTCAAAATTTTTCAAATTAAGAAAGATTTACAGTTAGGCAGTGCTGGGGATCAATCCCAGG